>NW_010588255.1:92720-114524 GCF_000705375.1 Tinamus guttatus | reverse complement strand
CTTCCTCTGTCCCTGTTACTCAGACACATCACTGCTACTGTCTCTTCCATCTTTTGAGTTCAGAATAAATCTAGATCTTGAGCATCCTGCAGGAGTTGGGAGGACTGAGTGAAGCAGACCTTACTAGAGAAGTATGGGTGCCATGGCAAGGTGACAGCCAGGAATGATGGAGAACACCTCCATGCTGCTTCAGTAAAGTGCACCTCAGGCCTGACTTGAAACTTAGTTAACTAATTCTTTAAGTGCTTTGTTTCCATTTAATTTCTGTGGAAGGAGAATGTTGTCACTTCCCTTCTGCTTGGTCCCGGGCACGGGAGTCCCGAGAGCCGCAGCCTCCTGTGCACAGACCCTCCTGCCGAGCCAAGCTGGGCTTCAGCCCAGGGAGCTCAGAGCTTCCTTGCCTTGGAAGGACAGCTTCTTTTTGCCACAAAGCAGAGATTATTGGATGCAATCTAGAAATGAAAGGAGAATCATGATTAATTCTCCAGACCAGTGAGTTTTTCTCTGCCTTCCAGGGGGTGAGAGGTGGGGAGTCTTAAGCTGCAAGAAAACAGCAAATCTGAATCCTACTTTTTATTTCCTAAGGCTCGACAACTTGGGAAAATGGAAGACTTGCAAATAGCTTGAAGAACTCCAGTATGTCACTTATTCTTTCCTTTGCACTGAATACAGACAGATACCAGTGTTATTGGTTTCTTCGAGGTTGGATTCTTAGCCTGCAGCTTCTTGTGATGAGTGTAGTAGGAAATGGTAGAATAGTTAACATCTGGCTTGATTATGCAAAATTATTCAGTCATTTCCATAATGCCTTTTGTAAAAATGCTTCCTGCTTGATAAACTAGTCTTTCTCCCCCTTCAGACAATGATGTACCAGAAATTTTCCATGCATACAGTAATATCTGAGAATGAATTGCATTCTCTGCTTTGTTTATACCAATAGGCAGTAAAGTCCAAAAGAAAAAGTATGAAGTTCATCTCTCCTGCAAGACTCTGTATAGGGTGTAGTAGTTGCATTTATTACTCCTTAGTGAGCCAGTAACAATGCATAAATGCTTTGTTATATTCATATAAAATATGTCTTGGCTTGAGAGTACTCTGTAGAACAAAACTCTGCTCTGCCAGGCTGTTTCAGTGGGGGCAAATTGACAGTGTAATAAGTCCCATTTTTTACAAACTCGGTATTAATTGGATTTGCATCTTTTGGCTGGCTTTCTTTGGTCTATCACTGTTCCCTCTTTTGACTGTGGAATCACTCTTATCTGTCATCTCTTAAGAAAGCTAAGAGACAGGGGTTTGTGCACTATTCTGTCCCAGTTTGCAGAAGGATGAGTCTGTATGAAAAAACGGTTGTTGTCAAAGAAGAGGGACCTCCTATGAATTTCTGCTATAACATCACATATGGATGGAAAGATGATGTTAGGACTGTTTTTGACAAAAGACGATTTGAATGTGATTTGTACTCCTCTGACATCCACTTATGGTTGCTAATATTACATCAGAAGACTCCTAGAAGTTATAGGGGATAGAGAGATGCTAGGAGATAACAGGGGGGGTCCAGACAACAAAGGAATTTGTCAAGTTTTATGGGCTTTCTGGTGATTAGTTGTCACTACTAAAACACCGCCTTGCAACTTCGCTGTTCTCAACTTACTGTAACCTCTTAGCTTGTGCTCAGAGACAGGCGTGGAGCTCGGTGGTACCTCTTGACCAGTGTCCAATGCATTTGCCGTGAGATCTCCCAGGAAAGGGGCTGGGAGGGCCCAGGACCAAGTTGAATTTCTAGGCATTTTGTGCGGAGGAATTGGACTGGAGCCCCTCTGACTCTGTGCACACATGCTCCTGGCAACTTCTGCTTTATTCCATGGTGTGCCTTTTAAAAATATTTTTATTACATGGCCCCATATTTGAATAACATGCCTAGAATCAGTTTTAAGTGTGTTTCTGAAGCAAACAACCTCCCCAAACCTCATGTATACCCTGATCAAATGGAAGATCAAAGCCTTTAATGAGGCAAATTGTGGTGTTCTGGCCTGCCAGCCCATTCCCCATGGGTCTGTCACCTACCTGTCCTGTGCATATCCTCTGTCCTATCTGTGTGCTACCAGGTGTACTCCATGTTCTCCACATGACAACAAACTGTGCACAAGGCAAAAAAAGGTGTCATGGTCTTATGAACAAAAGCATAGGACACAGATAAGATGTCTTTGTAATGAATAACCCCTGCAGATTTCTGCTCGTTTCCTCCTGGCTCTCAGTCATCCATCGAGTGCTTTATGGATATTCATAGGAGCAAAGAGCTACTTGCAAACACCCACCGTTGGCTGTGGAGCCTGTCCTGAGCACTGAGTTCTCTCAGGCATATAGGGCAAATGGATCTTTAAAAACACAGCTTTACCATTAAGAAAATGGTAGGAGGTTTTGTAAAGGGAGTTCGCAATAGGGCAGCTTACAGTGGAGCCACAGGATAATCTGGAAGAAGGGCTCTGGAGAAGTGGTACTGCTTACGAAGCATGGAGATGAAGATGCAAGGGTGCTATGCAGGTGGCTATTCCAGCTGCCTGGAACGGCAGAGATCATTACTGAAATGTCCTGCTGCCCTGTAAGGTCTCTCTGCTATTATGGAATGGCCCGTTAGATCTCAAAGCCGGTTTTGTGCCCTGTACAGGAGGGGCAGCCGTCTCCAGAGGGAGAACAAGGCGCTCTGAGCTGTGTAACAGCAACCCAGGAGCTTGTCTCCCTTCCTCTTTCTTCCTGCTTATTGAAAAGAGCCACATGTCAGAGGAACACAGTGAAGCTGCATTGTGGGTTTGTTTTGTTTTCCCCTGTAGTTCATAGCTGTTCTATAGAAAACCAAAGCTTTCAGGATGTGAGCTTCCTGTCAGCTTTATTTTCATTCCTTTTCAGTCACCCCACTGGGTTTTGCAGTGCTGCTCAGGACTGCTGGCAGCCAGTTCTGTGGGTTGAAGAAAAAGCACTGATGCATGAAACACGGAAAAAAAATGTGCAGAGTTTATCATACAGGTGTCAGGCTCAAGACGGGATGAAATTTTGGTCTTATTAACCTGGAAAAAAGCTCCTTTCTCCAATAGGTATGTGGAGCAATTCTGCAAATAGTTCTGTTCATAAAGCAGCAAAGAAGCCCCTCTGTTCGCTGTGCTTTCCCGTCATAACATTTCTGTCTGTCCTATACACGGCAAGCGAGTGAGCCGTTTGCAGCAGTGCAGGGAGGTGAGCTCTGCTCTGGCCATCTTAGCTTAAATGAACTCGGTCTTTCTCTCCTCTCTCTCCTTCTCTCTTTCAGCTTGGCAGTGACCTTGGCGGGGGCATTGGAGGAAGTCCGGCAGTAAGTGCCATTCCATTTTTTACCCAACTTAAAAAGCTGCCCAGAACTCAATATTTTAAAGTATAAGCTTACCCATTATGTGTTAAAGATGCTTAAATCTCTTGAATGTGTTTGAAAGTGGGCAGCTGCAGCTGAAACACACAGGTCCCACCCTGTTTTGCTTGGAACGAAGTTGCCACTTGGGCACTCCTGAGAGCTTCGAGGCCCAGAGTTGTTGACTTCACTTGGCCCTCCTTTCTCCAAGTTTGAGCACAGAAGTTCCTGTTAGCAATATCCCAGGCCCTGTGCAACTGCTTTGGCAGCTGAAGGGCAGCGATGCGTGCTTCTCTGTGCATGAACCTGCTCTGCTACTACTGTAACCCAGTGTCACCACACGCTAGTCTCATCTGAATGGCTTAGCTTTTGTGATGAAAAAAGCACTATGTAAGACTTTCCCCCCAAGTCAGGATCCGGTAGAGATGCTCTATGCTTTCATGCTACGCAGGATCAGCACTAAAACCTGCCCACGACCTGCCTCCTTTTCTGTGCCAGTGCTCTGTGGCAGCACTAGCACCTAGAGCGCTTGCCTAGGAAACGGGATACTTCCAAAGCACCTGTGGCTTCAAATGCATATTGCTGCCTTCCAGAGAAGTGTAGGAAAAGGATCCAAGATGACCTGGAGACGCAGCAGGCAGGAGGGAGTGTGCCTCCAACCCATGCTGAGAGCAGTCTCTGGTAGAAGGCTCCAGTCCTTCCTCCTTAACCAGCAATTGAAGGGGAAAAGCGTACTCAGTTTGGGGAGAAGGCCTTCCGGGGACCCTTGTTGTTATATCTCCTTCCCTTGCTCCTCCTTTCCCTGTGAACCTTGCGCTCCTTCTGATCTTCAGCTTGAGGGCAGAGGAGAACCTGTGTTCCAGTTTGCATGTACTCTCCAAGCAGCATATTCCAAAAGTTGGGGAGAGAGATTTGCTCTGCAGGGCTTACACCTACAATGGCATGTTCTAGTCTTCCCAAGTGTTAAAACTGCTCCCCAGTTCTGCAAAACTGCCAGTCCTCCCATCCAAAGGATTGGTTAAAACATCACATCTCAGGTGGGTTCCTAAATGAAGTGTAGCAGTGAGGTTTCAGACCCAGACTTGTCATCAGTGTTTCCTATTGCCTGCCTTGGTCATTCTGCCTGTTTTTGGGCTGCTGACAGTGGTGAATTCTGCTCTCAAATATTGATTTCTTCCTGCTCATAGTAAAGAGAATGTGGTTACTTCAGTTGAGTGTGACCATCCTACCTGGAGTTGGCATGTAATGGTTAATATACCAACATTTGGTATCATCATTTCAGTCCTAGGGGAAAGGATTGCCCTTCTTGCAGAAAGATTGTCCTCTGGCAGGCAAATAGGACTAGCTCTGCTTCATGTAGTGAACCTTTTTGACCACAGTGCAAAGAATATAGAGCTCTGGCCTTGGTTAGGGATCCACAATACAGTCATGATTCCCACATTATTTCTGGATGTGCCAAGTCTTGCCAATTCCCATAGACTGCCATACTTGGGAGAATATTTGAAGCATCTTGTCTTTTCCCTAGACTTATGCATGATTTATATCTAAAACACATGGCCTTTTGGGGAAGGAAAGATGGAGAAGAAAGACTTCTCCGTAATGGGAATGAATAATTGGAACTGTAATCATGACGTGAAGACTATTGCGTGGTTGAGGTAACAGCAGAGTGTGGGAATTGGTTGCCGAGAGCTTTGGAAATCAAATGCATTATTTAGCACTATTGATAATTCAGTGGGGAGGCTGTAAAGGGCTTTAAAATATTCAGGATATTGCCCGAGTTCATGCTTTAATGACCAGTGTTCTTCATAGGTGGTGATTAACAGTGCCTGTTCTTTCTTGTTCTTCCAGGTGGGGCAGACCTACATTCCCTCTTCTGTGCCAGCAACCTTTGCCCCTTCACCCACTCCTGCAGTGGTGAGCAGCGGACTCAACGATCTCTTTGAGCTCTCGTCTGGTATAGGCATGGCCCCAGGAGGATACGTAGCTCCAAAGTCTGTACGTAAGAAGAACAAGAACCTGTCAGTACGCTGCAAGAGGCACCAGGGAGTGGAGATTGCTTGCCTGTCCCCTTTCCTGGTGCTCCCTGGTGCTGCCAGGACCTCTTAGTTCCATTCCATCCCTTCAGAGATGTGCTCTAGGTTTCTCCCAGGCAGAGCAGTGGTTTGGCAGAGAAAGGGTTAGTTACAAACTTCAGCAGTCCCCTCTTACCCGTAACAATATGATTCTACAGAACGGCTTATAGAAGCTGTGAGACTTTCAACTTTGTGGAAGTAGCTTTCCTGGAATCCTAACTTTTAGCAAGGTTCCACAGGAATTTGAGGGCAGAGTGTCATTTGCTACAACTTTCATAGACTCCTGCACTGCCATATTACGTTCCTCTGAAGAAAGATAAAATTGTGATTGGGATGGAGCATGCCGCAGTGTAATGCGGATAACTGCTCTGTTAGTGACAGAGATGGCAGATGCACTAACTGAAGCATGCTCATTTAGGAGGGTTCATTAGATACAGAACGTGGTTTTGTTAACAGGCTGTGGAGCAACTGTTGGGGGGTTCAGAGTTAGCCTTTCGTACCTGAAAAGGGATAAATAAAAAATTTGCTCTCTTACTGAGTAATCAATGAGTGAATAAACTGCAATCATCCTGTGAAATATAAGATCTTAAGGCACTGCACAGTATACATCAAGTTTTTAATACTTACAGGTTTACAGATAATATGCCGAATAAAACCAACTGCAAAAGAACCCCCTAGTTTTGAGATGAGAAGTACTTCGTTTTTAGCCTCTCAAATCTGAGTCTGGGTTTTTCCACAAAGTTCCTTTGGGAATCCAGAATCCAAACAACTAATAGTATCAGTCCTGTATTTGGTTCAAATTTTAGCATTGTCCTGCCTCTAATAGCCCAACAAGTCCTTGGAGAAGCCTGTCCATCAGCAGACTTGGTAAGTCTCACATTAGTGTGATGGACGCAAATTCTGGCTGTTTCTTGTGCACACTAATGTTTAGTATATTTGAGTTCCTATGTGAGTGCTGTAAACAAATAAGGATTAGAAGCAGACAGCTTATTCTTTGTTGGTGAGCGTGATCCTTTCAACACCCCATGCTGCATCTTCCCTGTAGCGTTTCTTCTGCATTTGTGGGCTTAATGTGCCAGCTTAGCTGGATTTCCTAACTCAGGACCTTTTTTGTTAGTTGGAAAATGATGCTTGTTTGTTATCTTCAGGCCAAATTTCTTATGCCAAATAAGATCTCTTCTGTTTCAGGTTTGGTTGCCTGCAGTGAAGGCCAAAGGATTGGAGATCTCAGGCACATTCAGTCACAGGCAAGGGCACATCTACATGGAGATGAACTTTACCAATAAGGCTTTGCAGCACATGACTGATTTTGCTATTCAATTTAACAAGAACAGGTAAGAAAACCATATGCTTAGACTGCTATGATAAAAAGATCACATGCTCCCATCAAAGGGGTCTGTGTTTGTGCTGCTAAATAGGGCCTTATGGGCAAGTTGGTTTGCTGATGGGACAGGATCCTGTAGCCTCCTTGCTTTTATCATATCATCCTGCATATTGGTCCTGCTCTGGCTAGACTACTGTTTACTGGTCAGGAGAACATAAAAGATCATGTAAGACTTTGCTGAGGGAGGAGAGCAAACAGGGTGGTTCTTGCAAGAAATTGCTTGTGCAAAGCAGGGAGGCCTTTATGTAGGTGTGAAGTTCAGTCATGAAGTCATCTGTTAGACATAGCCTGCTCTCTCCATCAGACTACAGTTTTGTGGAACAGTTGAAAATACAGATTGATAAATTTCTGTTGTTTTTAGTTGTCTACTCTAACTGCAGCTTTCTTGCTCCAGTGAGGAATCAGGCAGCAGGTGGTCCCTTCTTTTTCCTAGCTTGAAGCAGCATCTGCCCCATTTAATCCCTGCAAAGTTTTAAAGCAGCCTCATGAGTTGTTAGGCAGGTTAGTGTTTTTATAGCTAGCAAGTGCCCTGAGGAAAGCATAAACAGGCAAGCATCTGAGCTGCAGAAATATCAATCCCTCATGCCTATACCTCCTGCCTTAGCTGTTGTGTTGCCCCTCAGACTGTCTGGAAGCTCTGCTCTTGTTAATAAAGCCATTTGTCAGTGAAGAATTCTCAAAGTAAGAGCCTGTGGCACATGGCTACAATTGGCAGCAAAATAATTTTGTCAGAAAGAGAAGCCCCTTGAATGTTTAGAGCATACAGATTGTTCTCAGAAACTTATATCAGCCAAAAGACATGTCATGGCAGCACAACCCGAGTGTGGTCACGTGAATACCCTTTTTGGTCATGGAGCATAAAGTGTGGTTTGCTATAGATTACCCTTGGCAAGTGCATCAAGGGCCAGGCTGATTCCTGCCAAGACTATAAAGGAGATGTGACTGAAATGTTCCCCTTATTTCTTAAAAGATCCCTTCACAGAAAAGGGATTCTATATGCTAGAGATCCCTGAAACTGTCTTTAACATCACTGTTAGCTTTGCAAATTTGAGATTTCTTGGGAAAAATAATATTTACTTACAGAAGACATTATGCTAAGTAAGTCTTAGTAAATGCTCTCCCTGGACCGCTGTATTTTCTGGAGATTTTTTCAAGGCTGCTGTAGCCATTTTTTCGTGTAAATTGGCGTGAAAAACAAGACATTTTGCTCTTGATTTTGTCCATATATCAAGCTCTGTTCTGGACACACCTACACGGTGTCTCCCAAGGATGCAAGAAGTTTGGTTACTCTATGGTAGACTAGCAGTTTCTCCTTTCCCAGGCTATCAGTTCACATTCTGTATATATTCTGCTACTACTTGCTATTCAAATTCTGTTCTCCAGTCACCACTTTCCACTGGGGCTTATATACTGGAAGGAGCTGTAGAAGACTGTCTCTTTAGGCTTAAATATTTAAGTCTGTGATTGGGAAATTTATATTGCGTTTTCCCTTCTCCTGCTGCTAATAATCACATTCACTGCGCTCTCGGGAGAAAGCATTTGGGTGGGAAGACTCCTAGGGCTTTAGGGTGCTGTCATGTCACTGCCACTTAGTAGCAAAATACAGCTTCCTTTGAGCCTAAGGAAAAACAGTGCAGCTTTTTATGTCTCCCAAGGTGAAATGGATGCAGAAGGCAAATCCCATGGCTATTCTCTTGCTGAAAGTATTCTAAATTCAGCTACCTAGAGCTGAAAGCTTAGGAAAACCAAGACAGGGCCATCTGATTTCAGAAACTGTGGCGTACCCAATGCATAGGTATCTATTTTTGTTCAGGGGCAGCATCATTTTGTTGGTGCATGCAATAAAAATGCAGGTCTATGAATCTTTGGTATATTCCTACAAATGCTCTATCCTCTCTGAGTTAACATGAATTCTGCTGGGGAGAAATGTGTTTACAGGTAGATGCCCAAGCTGTCAGGCATCTGTACTTAAACAGCTTTTGAATGTAAGTACATAGTACACAAGGGTCGTGTTCAGCGTGAGCTGCCTTTCCTTTTCTCTGCATTAAGTATAGGTGCCAGCCTCTTGGCTGGGCTGGAGAGGCATCTAAACATTCACCTTGCCACGGTGGCAGGTGTCCCCAGCTGAAGGAGTCTCAAGCCAAGCAACAGAACCAGGGTCAAGTCCAGATCCTGGCATCCAGAGCCAGGCAGCTGGCTGTGCTGTACCGTGTACTCCACAGTGCTGCTGTTATGAACTACATACGAACCTCCCTGGTTGTGTATGTGTTCTCTGTCAGCTTCAGTTCCTTCCCTGGCTCCCACACTGCAACACCCTTGCAGAGTGTGGTATACTCCAAGTGCTCTGTGATTCTGAAGGAGATTGCCCAAAAGCCTGAGCCTTTCTCCCTGATTTTCTGAGTCCATGTGCTGTTCTTTGCTGCTACTCAATAAGTAGACCAATGCCGTGATCCCCTGAATGACCTGATTCAGTTTGCTATGCCTTGTCCTACTTTGAGCACCTTCTGTGGTGCAAATTATCAGCTAGGTATCTCTGTGGGGTAACAACAGGGCAGCTCAGGAGTAATAATAGAAACCAGCTTGTCCTTGGCAGGAGGAGGAGGTGTTTGGACAGCATCTCTGGTGTCCTCACTATGGCGTGAGGCCAGGGCTCTTCAGCAATGCCATACTGTTGTCATCACCTCTGTTTTTTTTCTCTTGTTCAGCTTTGGGGTCATCCCAAGCACTCCGTTGGCCATTCACACACCTCTGATGCCAAACCAAAGTATTGATGTGTCTCTGCCTCTCAACACCCTGGGACCAGTGATGAAAATGGAGCCTCTGAACAACCTTCAGGTAAAGATTGTTCCAGGCAGGGGGTAGAGATGAGCATCAGCTCAGTATGTTTGGTCCAACACAATGTGGTAAGACACTTACTACCAAAAAGCTGTGCATGTAGAATAACTATGTGGAACCAGAATATATCATATGGTTATGGCGGGGGGCGGTATTTTCTCCTGGAGCAGGGACTTCTTTAATATTGTGATTTGCTTTTTCAAACACCTCAAACCCACTGCTTGTCTATGCAGATAAGTTGTCGTGGTCAGGTTCAGCAACATGCTGCTGTAAACAGGGTATGAGGTTTGGTTGGACTTATGAGCTAGAGCTGGTCTGAGCAGAGAAAGCACATGCTGTGGTGGAGCAGGCAACGAGAGGTGTCAGCAAGAATTGAGAGAATTAAATGAATTACAGGAAAGATGCTAACTGCTGAGTGATTAATATTTCTCTAGTGCTCTTCACTTCCAGGGTGCCTTACCAAAGCCACTGGCAGTTCTGTGCCCCAGATAGCTAAATCTAAGGCAAACAAGACTTGTTCTAGGAAAAGCAAGGGAGAAACGAAGAAGCAGTCACAATGCTTTATTAGTGTCGCTGTTCTCTGTGTGTTGGGGACAGTAGAGCAACCAGCATTCTCTAGAATAGGCTTTCTATCAGATTGGGCTGCCTTAGGGAGTATGGATCATTGGAGGTGTTTCCCAGTTTGTACTCGAGGCTGTCTACATCAGAACTGACGTACGTGGAGGGCACTTAACTGACGTAAATGCCAGGCAGACACGCTTCCCACCTGGGGAAGCTCTTCCCTTTTCATGTCCTGTGCAGTCCTGTGCACTCTCTGGAGTTCAGCTCAGTAAGTGACTCTTGTCTCTCCTCTATGTAGTTCGGTGATCCACAAAGATTTTCCCAATGTCCCAAAGGTGCAATTAACTTCTACTGTGGTGTGTCTTGCTCACCTCATTTCTAGGGGACAGGGGAACTAGCTTGGTTTCTTGTAGTGTGGCAGTCCATAGAAGGGAATATATCTCATTTTGAAGCAGATCCGACTCTTTTTAGCTTAGAAGAATGACATACAAGTTACTATTTATTCTGCCTGAGCAACTATTTTTTTTTCACTGCTCTTGACTTCCATTCTGGGCCTTATGACTTATTGATGAGTCCTTGGGCAAACAACTCAAAATAGCTCCTCTGGCACTCAAGCGAGCAGTTCTACACTCCGGCTCTGTGCTCAGTTCTGTTGGGGAGCATGTGGACAATGGAAGAATTACATGTGCTGTCTTTTGGAGCGAGCTTTTTGTGGAAAAGCTGAATTCCCTCTGCATCCAGGTCCCAACCATGTGGTTAAATCACTGCATTTGGGTCAGTTGTTGTAAGCTCTACCACCCCCTCTGAAGGAAATTTGGAAGTGTAGGAGCCAAGTCTTCATCTGCCTCCATAACACTGGAGACTCCCTCAGCAAGACATTCTCAAGTTGCTACTTCCTTTGATCAGGAAGAAAACGAGGTATTTGGGTTATTAAATCTCTGAAGGAATCAGAACACAGTTTGTTTCTTGGAGCATCTTCTGCTAGAACAAAGCAAGGAGAAAGCGTGTAAGGAAACCTCCAGCTACCTTATATTGAGACAGCCGAGCATTCATTAGTGCCAGACTTGGTTGCTAATTTGCTAGCTAGCTCATTGCCATAGAAGTTGGCTGCCCTTTTACAATTGGGGAAGCTGCCATATGGAGTAATAGTATATTTCTCTGCAGAGAGTTGAATCATGATAGCAGATGCCAAGTTAAAAAGAGCACTCCCCTTACTTTCCTGACAGCAGTGGGTTTGATGGAGATCTGTCACTGCCCTGACAGCCAGGGCTCTCGTTTTCTGTTTTGTGAGTCTGTGTAGAAATTACCTGTCTTGAAATGTTCAGGAATCATTTCAGTGACCTACTTAGGGACCAATTTATAGCATGATACAGAAATAGAGAATTCAGTGAATCTTTGTATTCACTGAAGAACCAAAACACTCAATTAAAAATCAGATTGCTTAATGCAATTTTTTGAGCTTGTAAACATTTAAGTAGAATTCCAGGGCTGATTTGAACCAGAGGACCTTACATTTGTCTCCTGGTCCGTTGTTTTTTGTTGTTGTTTGTTTGCTTGCTTGCTTTAGTTACAGAAAATAAGTCCTGAGGTAACCAAACTGATGGCTTTCAACTTTTTGTCATGTTAAATATAAACTTCAAAGGCCGATAATAGGTTTCTTAGGCAACTATTTCAGGAGTAATGAATTCAAGTCTCGTTCAGGTTATATTTTGATTACTGTTTCTAATCTTCCACCAGATACAGTCGGTTTAATCTTAACATTTGTAATCACATTAAAAATACATATATTTGACAAGTTAACAAAAAGCCCTTTTTACAAAAAGGGGAGGAGGACTGTAATATTTTCGGAGGCTTACTTAAAGGAAGTGTAACTGTGGTGCCTAATTGAGCAGGCTTCTCTGTTTGCTAGTTGCCTTGCTGCATGTGATAATGACTAGCAGACTACTTCTTCCCTTCCTAAAGTAGTGATGAAAATGTTTTTGACTTGCTGAGTTCCTGACTCAGGTTCAACTCCCAGTCAAAGGATAAAGCCCAAATCAGAAGAGGCATAGCACTCTAGGCTGAAGAGACTCCCGCCCTTGCTCTCTGGTCATCTCTCTTATCATCCCAGATAAAAAAAGCTGCTGTCAGGATGTCCTTGGAGCATGCCTGTTGCTGAAGAAAATCTGAGGTGGTTCTTCATGCATTGATTTCTGTTGGGGAACCTTGCAGAGGCTCCCCTGGCCCTTGGGGGTGCTGCAGTCTGCCTGCCCAGAGCTGACTCGGCAGAGCATGGCAATTACCGGCACTTATGGGCTCTTGCCCAAAGGCATGTGAGAGATTGTGTTGTCCATCAAAAGTCTTTGAAAGCCTTAGCTTGGTGGCCAGTCAGGCCAATAGCTCCAGTAGCTGCACAGATTTATCTGGGGCCTGTTGTTGCCTTGTCACAGTCAAAGCTGTAAAACCCATGTGATGACTTGTAGCCCATCAGGGTCAACATTGGAGGGAGGGATAGGGAATCTTAGTCACTGTGTATATGAGCTCTCAAAGAAGAAGATGGATTCTGATTTTGCATTGTGAGAGATCATATTCTTTCCAGACAATTTCTGGGCTTAGAGCCAAATTTGGAAGAAGAAAATGCCTGGGATAGGGCCTTCCTATGATGAAGGGAGCCACTGTTCCTAATAAATGGCCTTCCAAGGACTGTGAAAGGGTTGTGAACTCGGAATACTCAATTTTGTTCATTTGCGTTCACAAAAATTGCTCCCCTAATCCTGGAAATGGGTGAAATGGAGCCAGCCTGCTGAGGCAATTTCAGACATGGGGCCTGGCCTGTCATGGCACAGATCAGGTCGTCTTTACTGTGATATGGTAACTACTTGCAGGAGCTGATAAAATTGAGAACAAACTAAAGACTGCCAGAGCAGCAGTGTCTGCCTGACCTGGAGCATCCACGTTATAGGGGTATAAATATTCAAAACCAACAGTTGGTGCATCCCATTCCCTTACACTATCAAGGGAGAGTTACTGAGCTGGCAGCACAAAGAATTTTCCCCGAAGACCCTTATAATTATTTTGACTGGACTGGTGAGCGCTGGAAGGGACAAATCTGTCAACTGCCTTTCTTCCTGAAAGGGGACACTTGGAAACAGACTTGTTACTGAAGCTGTTTGAATTGGAGTGTTTCTTAGTTGTTTCTTCCAATGTGTTTGGCAAGAAAAATAGATATTTTTTCCAAAGGCAAATGAGGAAAGGTTGGCCTTGTTGATGCACTAGAGCATATTTATTCTTCAGCGCTCAGTTCTGTGCTCATTCTTTCTTCAGCTTCTCACTTGCCGTGCAGCAGTGCTAGAGGTCTCGTTCTTGAGAAGTGTTGATATATCTGAGGTCGCAAAGGGAGAGCTTTTGTACTTTGAAAGAGGCTTCACACATTCAGCTCGATAAAAACAAGGAACAGAATTGCCATGAGCAGCAAGTCCAGCCAGTAGATGATCTGCCTTCAGAATCTGCTTGATAAATAGCACAATATCTGCCTGTGGAAGCTGCGTCAAACTTACCAGACCACATAGCAGGCTTCCTGGGTGACCAGGAATGGAAGGTGTTTGCTTCATTTTGTTACCTAGATTTTTTTTATAACAGCCTCTGCTAGTGCAAAGGTCCTACTCCAGCGAGGAGAGAGCCCACCCGAAAGGCTCCCTGAAGGAAACAGAGTGCGGAGTCTGCAGTCAGTTTCTAGCTCTGTGGTGGAAAGCTGTTGCCTTCCCAATTAAGGCTGGGCCTGGCACATGGTGGAGTACATTGGATAAAATGTGCGTTTTGAGCTTCCAGCGCAGCCGGGCACGCGCGAGAGCAGAGCCGTAGGGGCGCCTGCCAGGCGCCCGTAGGATCCCCAGAGCCCGACCTGTCAAACAACGTGAAGCCAAGTGGAGAGCACTCCCTGGGGACGGCTGACAGCCAAGCTGCAGACTGTCGCAGGAGAAACCGCGGCCTTGCACGGGTGGAGGTAAAATAGACTGCAGAGGAGAGTTCTTCTCGCCTTAGCAGCTTGGCTGTTACCAGACGTTAAAGCCAAACCAAACCCTGAACTAAATCCTTAATTTAGTGTAGGTGCTAATGGGATTCCAAGTGGGTATGTTCTGTATTCACTGCTGATGGAAAGCATCTGTGTGTGCTTTCAGACCCAACTTAGAAAGTTGGTTCTTATGCTGGAGCCTGGGATTTAAAGCATTGGAAACCTACACTGTTGAAGAAAATAGTTTGGCTTTGTTGTCATGAGGTCTCCCCCAAAACTCCCCGTGCTGCCTGCCAGAGGGTTTCACAGCAGCAAAAGGCATCAGAAGGGTTCTCATGTAGCAAGGTGAGCAAATATGTTCCAGGGGTTATTTCTCCAGGCACCGATTCCTCTAGTTAGAGGATCACTAACAGGACGTAAGTGACACTGTGCTGGTTTCCAGTGGGCTCAGACCTTCTCAGCAGGGAAGCATCGCAGGAAAATCTGGCACATTTGAATTTTATCCCTCAAAGCTTTTGTAGTCTGCTAGCCTCAATTCACAAGGCAGTAATATTTTTTTCTTTTTCAAATGAGTTTGCAGACAGAAGGCCCTTTTGATATAAAATGTTTCCACCTCAACTCTCAAATGTTTGAGGCTGAAGGTCTTGTTAAAAATTTACTGTCCATGTGCAAGTTGGTGGGTTTAAGCTGCAAAGCCACAGGACTGGAGGATTTATTGAGTGCAAGTGGCGGTTTCTTTCAAGCATGTCAAACCTGAAGAGACTTTTCAGCTACTGGTATTATTTTAAATGTCATTGATTGTCTCAGACCTACATTCTCACTTAAGGAGCACTAGATTTTTTTTTGAAAGTAGCTGCTAGGTTTCTCTCAAAGTCTGGTTCAGATCTGCTTTCTGCCTGTAACCTGTCAGGTGGCATTAGGTGCTCGTGATGTGGCAGTGAAAAGGTTAGACACTTTGAAAGGTGTTAGAAGCTGGCAGGGCCCCCAGGCTTGCGCTTGGTTTGACTTCTGCTGTCCAGATATCGCGAGCTGCCCTGCACGGAGCAGGTCCTGGGAACTGGAGCACCAGCAGCCGTGTGCCAGGCTGTTTGGGAAGCATGTGGTGCTGCATGATGGAAGCTACTTTGTCTTGTCCCAGTGCTATAGGTAATGGTGGGAGGACTGCAGCTCTTCCTCTGTGTTTGCAAAGTTATTTGTAACAGCTGACTTCTGCACCATTACAGATATTTGCAAGGTGATGCATGATGTGGCTGCTGAAGCCAGTGATGCAGTTTGGTAGGAAGGCTGGGGGGTGGCTTGCTGCTTTACTGGGAAGACTGCACTTCGGAGCACATTAATTGTGTAGCTCCCTAGAGTACACGCAAAGCAGCTTACTCAGGATGTTTCTGCAGAGTTGAGAAGCAGGTCAGCAGATACCTTTTTATAGCATTTTTATAACTGCAGGGACAGGGTTAGCATATTAATTCGGTGTGTGCTGCTAGAGCCGTGACTGGAGAGAAGGCTCTTCTCTCCAGCCCCTCTCCTGAGTAGCTGCTCTTGTATGGCCACGGCAATTAACCACAGAGGCTAACTAATCTCTGTTGTTATAAGGCAAGGCAATTAATCATTAAATCAGAGCTGGAAAAGATCTTAGGTCCTGCCGTGTAGTCCTTGCTATGCTTTGCTATGTTTTGCTACAGAACACCTTACTGAGAACATTGTGAAGGCTGATTTTTAAATACTCCCAAGCACTGGAGCCTCTCTCCCTCCAGAGGATTTTATGCTGCTTAATAATTTTCACTGTCAAGTTTTCTTGAAGGTTTAACCTAAGTTTTCTTTCTTTCAGTCTGTCTCCATGCCTGTAACATCCAAGTGTAGTGTCTAGAATGTTCTCCTTTCCAGAACTCTCCCCTCTGAGATTTAGAGGTGCATTTTTAGCTGCTCACCCAGCCTCTGTTTAATCACATTTTGCAGACGTGAATCACTTAGGTCCATCCACAATCTGCTCTTGCCCCGCTGGCTTAGGTGTCTCTAGCAGCAGCAAGACGTTGAAGAGCTGGCTGTAATATTCCACTGTAACTCTCAACATTCAAACTCACAAATATGACGCCAAAAGTCAAAGCATGTGACAGCTCCCTCACAGAAGGCCATGTGGACAAAAGTCAAAGCATGTGACAGCTCCCTATTACAGAAGGCCATGTGGATTTTTTTTTTCTTTTTAGGTTGCATCATAATTTATGTTTTTCTAGCAGACTTTAATCCCTTTTAAAAGCTGTTTTGCACCATGGAAATTAACTATAAGCTGCTACTCTTGCTGCTGGCTGAGAGAAGAAACCCCGCGGACTGTCACATCTACCTTTTTGTTATTCTTTGCTCTTCTGAGATCTTCCCAGTTGCTGGGGGTTTCCTCGCTTGGGAATCTTGTCTCCTACCCTTGTGCTCTGGTTCGTGTGTGTCTAATGAGCTGACTTGTGTGCAAGTCCTCAGGTTTATTCACCTTCCCTTTATTCCCCTGACAGACACTTGGGGTTTTCTTTGTAAATCTGCTACTATTGAGTAATAGATTTTCTCAGCAAAACACTAATGCATGTAGTTGTTATGAGCAGAGTTTGTCTTGGCATTAGTCTTTACAACAGAAAATTTATTTCTTTGGCTCTGTTTTCAGCTTGGTCTGGCATTTCAGCTGGGTGACAAATTGGAGAATTTGTCTGAATTTTTTTTTGAGCAGGAGCTCAAACAGCCACTGGAATTCGGTGCTCCCCCCCACAATCTCATTTCCAGGTCCCTCTTCCAGGCTAAGATTCCTCCGTTACTGGGAATGGCTGGTGTCTGCTGAACTCTGCTCCAGACACGGCATCACTGTGCTAGATGATGTGAAGAGAGCGTGAGCAGCATAGAAAGGAAGAGCCCACAGCTACGTTTTCTGAGCTGTGTTATGACACTGCACTTTCTCAGACCTCTGGTTTGCTCCTGCTGTACCATCAGCTCTCAGCCTGGGGAAAACTGAATTGAGGTTGCTCTCTACATTAGCAGAGATTAGTCAGTAATGTGGCAAGCACGGGTGAGAAAGGGCAATCCAGTGCGTCTTCCAGCTGACAGAGTTTAATGACACTGAGGATTAAGTCTTTTGTCAAGTGATTTTTTTTTTTTAACCCACCCAGACTGCTCTAGAGAAGAACTTGCTCCTTCCAGCCAAGCATGGAATGAGCAATGGAATAAATACCCACCACATGTTTCCTGTACGACTTGCATGAGGGTAAAGGCAGTAGCCTAAGACGCTGCCCTAATGTGCAGACAGTGCAGGAGAAGTGGGACTGACTTCTGACTTCATAGGCTGAAATAGAGTTAACCAGGGAATCTGCATGTTCAGAAGTGACAGAGACTCCATAAAGCAAGAGACTGCCTGGGGTTTTGGAGGTTGGGAGTTACAAGGGTGAGGTGACAGAGATGGGAGCTCATGTGCAACAGGAGGGCAGGCATAATAGTAGATGTGTGCAGCCAGAATAGAGCCCGTGGAGGAAATGAGAGCAGGGAAAGGCTGAAAGTGTGTGGAAATGGGCAAGGATGCTGGCTGTGACCTGCTGGTGTGACTGGCCCTGAGTCAGCGCAGGGAAATGCTCGCAGGAGATGACTGAGCAGCTTTTAATGGAAATGGAACAAGCATAGGGGACTGAGCTTGGGCTTGCTCTGTTAGTCACCCTGCAGCTCAACAAAGCATCTTCAGATAGTCCTGTGCTCAGCATTTGCCTTTCCTTGGGGAGAGCATTTGTGCATGCACGAGTAGGACACGACTGTGGAAGGCCTTGGGATCCCTTTGAACCTGCAGCCCACATAGCAGCTTTAACCCACCCTGTTTCTTTTGTAACAGGTGGCTGTGAAAAACAACATTGATGTCTTTTACTTCAGCTGCCTAATTCCTCTCAACGTGCTTTTCGTAGAGGATGGCAAGATGGGTGAGTGTTGCTTAGGTCTGTGGTCAGCCTCCCCACGCCAGGTCGTATTAGCAGCTCCCACCTGGGTATGGCTGACATTGTCACCTTGTCCCATGGCTGAGGTCATATCTGCTTGGCCACTGCCTACACACACTGTATCCCAGCCACCTCAGGTGGTTAGCAGGGATTTGGTTGCTGATCTCTGTTGTCCCGCAGTATCCTGTGAGTATCCTGTAGAGCCGTGGTTACAGCACCCGAGTCCTCTGCGCTGACCCTCTCTGCCAGACAAAGGGTGGATATTTTTCCTTTGAGACTGATTCCTGGTTTTGTTGGAGGGATGGCTCACTTAAATGGATCTAGGATTTTCCCCTGTAACATTACCATTGCAACTCTTGTTTTCCTCTTTTCCTTTATTAAATTGTTCTTTGAATTGGCTGGGAAGTTGCTTGCAAAAGCAGGATCTTTACTTTCACCATAGAATAATCTTGAGTGTGTGGGTCTCCTTCATTCTTGTCAAATCCCACCTGTTCTTGGTTTGTAAACAGCTCACAGGGTAAAGACTGTCTTTGCTTTGAGGGTTCTGAAAACCATCAAAGCTCTGCTGCTTTTGCAGTAGAACTGTGAGATTGTTGTAGGAGCAAATCCTGGATCTGACCATGGCAGGGCAAAACATGACCAAAAGGTTGGATTTTCTTGTTTGTTTTTTTTCCTCTACCTTGTGTCATTCTGCGGTGGTTTAATTAACGCTACGATCCTGCAAGGAGCCAGGAGTGCTGATCACCTTTCTTGTTCATAGAGCGCCAGGTCTTCCTCGCAACATGGAAGGATATTCCGAATGAAAACGAGCTTCAGTTCCAGATTAAAGACTGCCACCTGAATGCCGGTGAGTAGCTTCGTTCTACCACGCTGAGAGCCTTGAGCAGCACCTTTGATAAATGGTCACTAGACATCAATTTATTGATAGCAGCATGTCTGGGTAACAGATAGATCAGTGTTGCACTTGTGAACAGGATGCCTTGTAAGCTCTGTATCCTGGGGCTTGTTTTAAATCAAAAACTATAGCTGAGTTCATAAATGCATGTCTAAAATCCCAGACCATAGATTTTACCTCTCTACTGTTGCTTTCATTCTGTATCTTGTATTTGTGTTTTCTCTTTTATGCTTCATATCTCCATAAAGCTGTTCCTAAGCAGAGCTGAATATTGTGTTTGGGCTGTTCGTCAATCCTGTCTTGCTGCTGTGGGCATCATGCTGTTAGAGCATGATGCATTAGTTTGTTAATGCACCTTCCCATTAGCAGTGTAAAGTGCACTAGTAAACAAAACTAGAAGTCAGGAGATATTCTCCAGCCCTAGCTTTCACCTCTTGCCTGGCTCTGGAATGGTCACTTTGCCTTTCAGCATTTGCTTTCTTCCTTCTGATTTGAAAGAGTAATCTTACAGACCGCTCTAAAAATATTTTGTCTTCTGTGGAGGAGAAGCCGTGTGAGAGAAGTGTGTTGGCCTGCTGTTATCAGCTGCTCTTACCAATGTGTTTTTATCATGCTCTATCCTGGTCGACTGTGTTTAGTCATCCAGTTGCCTCCGTTTGTGAGCATCCTACTTGTACTTATGACCTTATTACTGCTGAAGGGTGAGGGAGTGTAAAAGGTGGAATGTGGCCAGCAGAGCAGCTTTGTTCTTGTTCAGGAGGTCTGGATAGGAGCCAAGTGATTCTACCGAAAGCTGCTGTGTTTTAGAGGGAAAAAAAATGTGTCCCTATTGATTACAAACCCTGTAACCTTTTTATTCTCTCGTGTCTGCTATTACACAATGAACACCCTCTTGCTTCAGTTGTAGACAGAAACCATGGGTCTCTTTGTACTCATAATTATCACTATTTTGGAATATAAAAGATGTAACGCGCCAGAGAGGGGAAAAAATAGCAGCTGTCAGACCTTCTGACTTGATCTCACTGTGGGGTTTCAAATGGGAACAACCTCTGCGCCTCCCCGAGCTGTCCCTCCGCTCCAGCCCCAGCCTGGCATCCTCTTCCCCAGCCCTATCCCTGGTTTGAGATGCTGGGAGCTGCTCCTGGGTGCTGGTTTTGCCCCGGTTAGTGGAGGACACGGCTGAGGGGTCTGCGTGGCTGCAGGGATGAGCACCTGAGGTCGGGTCCTGCAGCCTGGCCAGTGCATCCATCTCCCTGGAGAAGGAGCTCCTGTAAAACAAGGGGTGACAGGTAACGCTTGCTGCTGGGGGAGCAGGATAGTTTTTTTTTTTTGGCCAAGCCTATTTGGGCTGATGATGCTCAGGAAGACAAAACTTGCAAGGTGAGTGCGGTAACGGCTGCAATCTGCAGCCACTGCCAGGGCTCAGCTGGGAAGAAGCTTCTTTCAGTGTTTTAGCAGGAGCTCTGAAAACAGCCTCTCTTGAGTGTGATCAGCCACTTGGGAGGCTCCAAAGTATGCAGGATCTGCCAACCTCTTCGGCTTATATTTGGGAGAAAGTGGGTCATGTCTGATAAACAGATTTCAAACACTTCTTATCAGACGAAGCTTCTGTTTTCGTATCTCTGCTGACACCTCCTTCCTCTTGCAACTTTATAAGCAGTTTTTTTCCTTGACCACCTGGGCTTTGGCAGAAAGCAGGCCAATGGCTTGCAGGAGGAAAAGCTAGAGAAATCTTGTGTGGTTGTCTTTTGCCTCATGGGTTTTAGCTTCCAGTTCAACCCTGATTCAACAGTTCTGCTATTCACCTTGATTTAATCTATGAGCAAATCTCCTCTAGCACAGACCATCCCAACCGTGTGAAGCTCATCTCTATAAGGATCAGCTGGGTCCAAAACCCAGTGGAGGGCTGCATTTACAGCATGCTCAGGATGGAAACATGTTTAAATGGCTCTGAGTATGTCTGTGCCAGGACAGAGGCAAAATAAAGTAGGCAAGCTTGGAAGAAGGTTTAATCTATGTTGCTATTAGTTTATACCAGAGCAAGGGTGTGTATCAGGTCTGTTCCTGCAATAGGGCACTAATCTTGCAAGATTCACTGTCTTGATCACTTAAAATCCAGTGAAAATAAGGTTATTTTAAGCTACCTCCTTTTTTTTGGAGTATAGCAATTTTTCTATATAAAGTCTTTAGGCACCTGATCCTTGTGGAGGAGAGACTGCTTTGTGTTCAAAAGACTTTCCTTTTAGAGAGACCTAAGCAGACTAAAGCTCCTGGTTGCGCTTTTGGTGGGTCTGCTGATCACTGGTGAAATGCCACTGCGAAGCATTCATCCCATTGGCATAAAATCAGGTAAGCAACCGCTGCCACGGCAAAGCTGTTCAGACCAAAGTCTGCAGATTTTAACAGCTTCTAACTAGAGCACAAAGGTGCTGGCTTTTTTGCAGCCTTTTAACACGAATGAAAAGCTGCTAAGAGCTGCCGGCCTCTCAGGGGTGCGCAGGCCGCCGCGTGGATCGATGTCCCCGCTCTCGCGCCCGCCCGTGTAGCTAATTCATGCCCAGCGTGAGGCCACCCCCTCGGTGACACCATGCGGGCACGGGGCTCATTCGTGCTCCCGCCAGGCTGCTTCCAGCCCAACATCACGGATTTAGCTGTGAGCTATAAAAGCAGCTCTGCTCCCAGCTGCCGTGCCCGAGTCGCGGCACATGGCTGCTCCGACGGAGCAGCGCGGCCGGGCCCCAGG
>NW_010588255.1:31489-63384 GCF_000705375.1 Tinamus guttatus | reverse complement strand
CGCGTCGCGGCTTCCTGCCTTGCTGCGGCTTTAGCGGCTCGGCCCCTTCCAGGGGGGGTTTTGCAGCAATTCAAGCAGATGCTGTACGTGCTGAGGGTAATTTAGGCACTGCGCTAGCACGGATGGCAGCCCCTGCCTCTCACCAAAGCAATTCAACAGCTTTGGAAACGTAAAGATGGGTGAGAGATTCCTCATTCCTCGCAGGAGGGCACGACGGGCGCTCCAGCTTCACCCGCTCAGTCCCACTGTGCTGCACGAGCCCAAGTTCACAGGGAACAACCCTGTGCCAGCCCGTCCGGGTGCCGGACACGTCGCAATGGGGCTGCATGGCCGAGGATCCCGTCGGCACCGCAGCGGCGGGGGGATAACAAAGCGCTTTGCTGGTTCAGCTGCAGCCGCTTCCTGCTTGCGGCAGGATAAACAGCGCACTTAGCACAAAGCCCCCGGCTTTCCCGGCCGTGCCGGCGGCGCGGGAGGCTGCAGCCCTCGCCCTTCCCTCCCATCTGAGCAGAGAGCGGCCCGGGGTGACCCCTGCCTTGCAAAAGCGCTGCGGGGAATGCAGCAAGGCTGGAGAGGGGCCAAGCTGCCTCGAGCCCCAGGATCCGGCTGCGGCAGAGCCGCCATGTGCCGGTGTTTGGGAAAGAAGCCAGAGGCACAACGGGAGTGCACGGGCTGTCTCCAGGGTCCCTCCCTGCCCTGCCAGATGCATGTCTGGCTTGACGATGTGCAGAGCCCTCGCGCCGTCTCGCCCTCGTTTTTCCCATGTCCCCAGCGCAGCGGGTCGCGGCTCTCGAGGAACCGCGTTGCCCCTGCGGAGCAGCTCCTGAGGGCCCATCCTGCACAGAGAGGAGCCAGCGGTGATGCTGGCAGCACTGAACCTCTTCACACGCAGGGCAATGAGCCTTTGGGTCCAAGCACCAGCAGGTCAGACTTGACCTTGCTGCATCCCCGTGCAAAGCAGCAGAGCCTGGAGCCACCGTGGTGGCAGTGCTGGCCTGCTGGGCACAACATCTGCGCTCTGCTCCCAATGGGAAGCACGAAGCAACAGCACCAAAGGAGGCTGCAATTCTCAGAAACAATCTGGAGCGCCCCGAACCCCGGCGCCCTGCCCTGTCTCCCGGTGCTGCGGGGCGCGCGCGGCCGCGGCGCTCACCGCCCGTGCCGCAGCGCGGCCGGCCCATCTGCTGCAGCGTGGGGCCGTCCAGCCGCCCGCTGGGCCGGAGGTGGCTCACGCGCTGGAAGTCCCTGCAAGACAAGGCGGGAGGTGCTCGCACAGCCCCGACACGAGCTGCCCCGTTCCCAGCGGCCTTCCCAAGCCTCGCTCCACTGCAGGCGGCACCTCCTGCCCTGCCACGTGGCTGCTGCATCCCCGGCACGTGGGGGAAACCTCCTCGTGGAGCATGTCTGGGCATTTGGGAATCCCCGTGAGACCATCCCTGGAGGAGAACATTTCCTGCACAGAGCAGCCTTGTGAGCCCGTGTGGAGCACTGCAGCAGATCCAGGTGATCCATGTGCTGCTTCCCACTCCAGCTTGGGCCTCCTCCTCATGCTGCACGTCTCCCTAGGGGATGCTCCCATCTCCCGAGAAAGCGCCCGGCTGCATCCTGACAGCAGTGACCCGTCATGGGACCCGCCACGTGCAGTCCTGGCAGCAGGACCATCATCCCGGTCCCTCTCCAGCTCTCCATTCCGGTGCTCCCTGCGCATGGCTGCACAGCGAGCACGTTGGGCTGTAAAAGGCAAATAAAGCAGTGGATCTGGGGCAGCAGGTACCTGAGGGCCGCCCTGAACGCCGCCAGGCCGGGTTGTCCGTGCCGCGGCGCTCCCAGGTATCCGTATTTCTGCAGGAATTGCTGCAAGAGAGAGGAGAGGGGCCCGGCTCAGAGCACGGCCGGCACACGGACCCCTCGCCCGCCGGGGCTGCTGTTCAAAGCAAACAAACAGCTTCCCTCCTCCCCACCTGCCCTCAACCCTCGGACACAGTAGCATTCCTGGGAATGCTGCACACCCCCTCCCTGCCTGCCTGGGAATGTTTTCAGGAGGCCATGCCCCTAGGACAGAGGCAGCAGCATTGAACCACCCAGTGCAAGTGGCTGCTCTGCTGCAGGACATCCCGGCTGATGGCCCCGGGAAAACCGGCGTTCCTAAAGCCTCTTGCTCCTCTCATTGGGAAGGGGCTGCGGGCGGGCAGGGAGAGGATCCGCTTTTGTGCGGATGCTGCTCCTGGCTTGGTCCTGGCGCTGCTCCGCACCGGCCCTGCTCCCCCGGACACTCCCTTTCCTTATCAGCACTTCAGCTCTGATTCCTCCAGGAAATATGCCCAGACAAGGAAAAAACAGAGAGATTAGAGATCTCAGCAATGCCACACCACAAAGATCAGACCGTCCCCAGCAGAAGCGCCGTCCCCTGCGGGGATACACAGTGCTGGGCAGAGCCTGAGCCCGAGCGAGGAGAGGGCGACTGGCCCTGCCTCTGCTGCCGAGTTTTTGCAATGTTCCCTCGAGAACCAGAAAATCACAAGCTACATATATGGGTACGCAGTGATAATCCCAAAGCATTACCTCATTGCAGACAAATGCAAGCTCTGAAGGACCCAAACAGCAAGTCCGGGGTCTCAAAAGCTTAAAAAAGTTTAAACCTCTTTCCAGCACAGTTTTCCTTGGTGCTCAGCCTCTAAGCATAGCAGTTTTAAAACATTTCTCCATCTGTGATCTAACACAAGCTCATTCTTGAAATAAGAACATGAATGTGTTTTCCCCACCAGGATCTCACTAATGCCTGAAAATCCATGTTGGTAAGAGAGGGTGCATAGCAGAAAAACAATCCCTGTGGCAGAGCTGCTCCAGGAAGGCATCACCGTGTTCCCAGGGCCCTGGGACCGTCCATTGGGTTCCTTTAGCTCTGCACGTCAGACAGGTCACCTTTAGTTCCTAAGGAGTTTTGTGTTCAGCTTTCTATGCACCAGCATAGCTGCAAAGGTAGCAGGGGATTTTTATTGCATTTCCTGGAGCTGCTGCCACCAACATCTGGCCCTCAGGTACAAGACGTGCTCGAGCTGCACCCTGGCTACTTGCTCTGCTCGCTGTTAGTGCTGGAAACCGAGAGAAAGGCAACAGTGACCTTCCCTGGTGCAGGGTATTCCTCGGGCAGCGGGGAACACAACCACCCCTGGACCAGAGGCTTCCCAGGACAATGGCATCAGGAGCACCTTGAACCTGGAGGAGCTCCCACATGTGCTGGGGGCTCCGACTGGGAGAGGGGTCATTCCCGTGCTGGGGCTCTCGCAGGGAGCTGTGAGGAAACACCTTGCCCTGGAGCGCAGGCACAGGGGTGGAAGGGAGCCAAGGGCTCACACAATGCGGCCGTCTCCTCCGGAGGAGCCGAGACAACAACAGGCCCCAGGCGGGAGCCCCGCGTCCTGCCCGCAGCTGCTCGCCTTTCCGGCACGCTTCCATGGCCCCAGCTTCCGAAGTGCCCGCGTGGGCCCCCGCTGAGCATCGCCCACGGCCCCTCCGCTCCGCCTGGAGGCAGATCCCCCCTTTCCTCCAAGCAGAGGAGCTCAGAGATGGGCACCTCGCTGTCCTCGCGCCTGCTCCATCTCCCCAGACATTTAAACAACCTTTGTTTTTCCCGCTCTCCTAGACCACCCCCTGCCCACATTCGCAGCCCCTTCCAGGCTCCTCTCGCCATCCTTTGGGCCGATCCTCCTGCACTGGGAGGATCCAGAGAGCTCCAGCTTGCTCTGTGCCTACCCCTCTGCCTGGCCAGGAGGGATGCTGCAGAGCAGGGTAATAAATATTGCATCCCTTAAACAAAAGCAGGCAATCCCCAGGGGCTGTCACGCACACGCTTGGTGTACGACCTGCCTCCGGGGCTGGCAGCTGCTTGGGTTGCTTTTGCATTGAATAAAGGCTTAGATCTCATCAGCAGCGGCTGCATTTCAGGCTGCATTTCATTCCTGCCTCTCCCTAGCCCAGGTTTCCTTGCCCTTCTCCTCCTCTTCTCCGGTTTCACCCCCTAGCGCCTCCAGGCAGCTCTGACACGAGAGGCACCCGGCAGCTGCGGGTCACAGCCGTGTCCCGGGGCTGCCCCCACCCCGCCCCCGGGGCTCCCCCCCCCAGCGGCCCCATCCACATCCCCGATCCGCCCCACTCCGCTGCGTTGCCCACGGAGCACCCAAGCGACCCACCAGGACCCCAGCAGACACATTTGCTTGGAGTACCCCGGGTCAGGGTGGCATTGATTGGGCACGGCTACTCCTAGCACCCCATATTGACACCAGCTCCATCAAATAGCCCATCCAGATACCAGAGCATCTCTTAGCAGGTGCAAATAGAGCTCAGGGTTGATATTAGACACGAACTCTTGGTTATCCAAGGTGGAGAGAGGGCCTCAGAGACCAGATGCCACCATAGCATAATGCAAGGAGGAAGGGCAAGAGAACAACAACAAAAAAACAGGAATGAGAGAGTATCTCTGTCATTTAACCCCACTCTCCATTTCCACACTCTGCTTCCCTCGAACTTCTCACTAATTTTTCTTCCTGGCACAAGAAACCTGTGGCTGCTCCTGCAAATCACTTTTCTGGTCCTTAGTTCTCAGCGCCAGGTGCCCTTCACACTGCAGACAAGGGTCACCAGCTCCTGTGTCACACATTTAAACAAGTTCAGGTGCTGCCATGGACCTGACTGCTGCTGGGCACAGGTCAGCAACCTGCGCAGAGAAGCCAGAGCCGAGCTATGGAGCATCCATCCCCTCCTATCTATCTGCAGTCTGCAGATAACAACACAAATGGTCCAAATTAAACTTCCAAACTTTTCTTTTCTGTTTGTTTTTGTAGCTGTGATCATTACAAATGCAGTGAAAACAAAGGCAGAAGCCAGGAAAACAACACAGCTAGGCATTTTCTCAGACTCTCGCATATAAGTTTACACAGCCCATTGTTGCTAAGTTTAGCTATATTAAAAGCAAGGAAAAAAAAAGTTTTAAAAGCAGAGACTGGCAGCATTTTTTCCAAAGCCACAAGTAACTAGAACTATTTGATGTTTTACAAGAATCTCAGCTTCCACTATAAAGCAAAATCAGTTGTTCGGTTTAGTTATTTAGTTAGACAAACTTTCTCATCCTAGTCTCTAACATTTGCAGTGCATTTATGTTCCCAAAGTCCCTGGAAAGGGCAGGTCTGGGGGGAACTGAGACAAAGAGATGAAAGCAACTCGCCTAGTGCCCTTGTCCGGGATCTGCCAAGATCTGCTGGAATCCCAGGACCTGCTTCAAACCTTCAAGGGAAAAGTCCTTGGAAATCACAAGTGAGGAACAGCAGATCAGCACCTTTTAAAGCTCTCTGCCCTCATGGCTGTGTCTTCCCTAAAACTGTTTTTAAACTATTGTCATCTTTACTTCTCCCCAGGTGATGTGAGAGGTCTAGCGGGGCCTGTGCCCACGGGGATGAGCACATCTATAAAACACCTTTTAGGAGCCAAGCAGCGTCTCCCAGCGTAAGCAGCTTACGCATTAAAACAAGTCTGCAAGCATTTATGTACACTTCTCATCTTAAACCATGTGAGAAATCCCAGCTAATCCACCAGGGCTTGCTAGGGTTTTAAAATCAAGCGTCTCTGCAAATGTACATTGGATCAATGCCTAACCAAGAAACAGCTCAAATCCCTAATGACAACCCCTGTCCACCAGCCAAGCCTCATACCTTGTTCTCCCAAAGCAAATGGGATCTGATGACAACAGTACAGGGACTGGCAGGAGAGACACAAACAGAACCAGGGGGAACGGCCCCAGGATAAGGCGGGAGAGATGTCCCATCTAAATGGTCGGGAGATGGGAAGACTTCCTAAATGGTCGGGATATGGGAAGACTTCCTAAATGGTCGGGAGATGGGAAGACTTCCTAACGCACCGGTTTGGTTGTTTCGTAAGCGACGCGGGAGGGTTTGTTAGCAGATGTGCAGCAACATGTACCGCCCGCTGCAGCGTGTGTGGGCTCACGCCTATAGCCCTGCATGCACCCCCTGCTGCATTAGGGACACCAACCTATAGCTATAGGCTACGGCACCCCGATGCCATGCCTGCACCCACCCGGGCACACCTCCCGCACAGCGGATCCATGGATATTGATCTCTGTGGTTAGGTTTGGGAATCAATAGGCATGGACGCCCGCGGCTACGGAGAGTTGTCGATGCCTCCTGGGAGTGAAACTGCTCTGGAGCCTAAGTGTGAGATGCCAACACGGAGGGGTATTGGGATGGTGGGCACCCTCCGTGCACACAGAAACACCTGTGCACACATCAACACACACACACAAACACCTGTGCACGCATTAACAACACACCCGTGCAGACACCAACACCCGCACTCGTGCACACACAAACACACAACGTACACACACACACGCACGCACACAACGTACACACACACACGCACGCACACAACGTACACACACACACGCACGCACACAACGTACACACACACACGCACGCACACAACGTACACACACACACGCACGCACACAACGTACACACACACACGCACGCACACAACGTACACACACACACGCACGCACACAACGTACACACACACACGCACGCACACAACGTACACACACACACGCACGCACACAACGTACACACACACACGCACGCACACAACGTACACACACACACGCACGCACACAACGTACACACACACACGCACGCACACAACGTACACACACACACGCACGCACACAACGTACACACACACACGCACGCACACAACGTACACACACACACGCACGCACACAACGTACACACACACACGCACGCACACAACGTACACACACACACGCACGCACACAACGTACACACACACACGCACGCACACAACGTACACACACACACGCACGCACACAACGTACACACACACACGCACGCACACAACGTACACACACACACGCACGCACACAACGTACACACACACACGCACGCACACAACGTACACACACACACGCACGCACACAACGTACACACACACACGCACGCACACAACGTACACACACACACGCACGCACACAACGTACACACACACACGCACGTGCATACTCCCCCCCACACACACACAGTCCATGCACAACCCCTGGCACACACCCACACACACAGACACACACATACACACACACACACCCCCTCAAGCACACACACGTGCACACACACTATTCGCACCCCTGTGTGCGTGCACCCCCACCGCTGTGCGCACACACACACACACGTGCAGTTGGCGGTTTGGGGCGGCCCAGACAAGCTGCCCCCGCACCCGGCACCACTCACCCACTCCGGCTCCAAGGACGGATCCTTCTCCCTGGCATCTCCCCCTCGCAGCGTCCATCCCCTCCGCCCGCACGGCCCCGCTGCTCACACTGCAACGCCGGCGCTTGGGCAGCATCGCCACCGCGCTCAGGGCTCTGGCGAGGACAAGCCCACGCGTGGGAGCGGACACAGCCGCCTTCCCCCGCGGGTTTTGCTTGTGCCGCTTGTGCTTGAATTTCCCTCGCGGCACAAGACGCCGCGGGCCTGCAGCTCCCGCACAGCTGAGCGTCCTCCTGGGACCCGCGGTTGGATCCTGGCTCTTTCCAGTGATGGCTTAACAGATCTGTTTACTCCTTGCAGTATTTTTGTACTGTTTTGTTTTTATTTGACTAAAGCAAAAGCATGTCTTGACTCCACTTCAGAAAAAAAAAGTAGGACATGACTTATATCTGCTTCTGTCTTTATGCCAGCCTCAACAGCACACCTCTTTTAAAGCTCTCAGGCCTCCTTCTTCAAGGTGCCGAGTGGAGCACTGAGCCAGCTGGCAGGAGTGAGCACTGTGGGGAGCAAAGTGGCTTTAAATTAGAGAGAAAGGGACCAGCACAGCATAAGGAGGCTGGAAATGTGGAAAGTTGAGGTTGGGCCAGCAAGCTGAGGCTCAGGGGTGGCTGGGGAGGCAGGAGGCCCACGGGCACACGGCAAAGTGCCGAGCAGGATGGTGCGTGGGGAACACTTGGCCCAATGATCCAAGCACCGGCAGCTCCGCAGTGCAGGTCAGAGCAAGACTTCCTTGCAAAACAAGAGTAGTTCTGTCTGCAAATGCATCCGTGTTTGCTTCGTATCTAGGAAGCAACTGATCCATCTGCTGTTCCACTTAAGAGTATGGATGATGAGCAAGTGGCTGGCGCGGGCCCAGCAGCAGCAGGAAACGCCAACCCCAACTTATTGTAACGCGGGGAAGTGTCTGGGAGGGCACCTGCGCTCGGAGCGGGGCCGCTTGCTGACCTGGCATTTCCTGCCGCAGCTGGGTTTGTCCTTAGGGTTTGGCGTTGGAGCTGAGAGGGGTTCGGTCGTGCTCAGTGCCAAATCACATCTCTCAAGACTTGGCTCTGGGTGTGGAAGTGTTTATCCAGCTGCCTTTATCAGAATGATTGCAGAAGCAGGAAGACTGTCTTGTGCAACGGTGAATAGATTTCAAACTCAGCTTTAGACATCATCTCAGACATGTGGTATAAGCAGCTCGAATCCTAATGATCCCTTAACTTTAGAAGTTAAGCTTATGGCAAATGCCTGTCAAGGCATTCCCAACAGTAAAGATCCCGGAAGAACGTGAGAAGCAGATCCATCCGAGCTCCAGTTGCTCAGGCTTTGCCAAATCCTTTGGTGTCTAGACAAAATCCTATCTACTTTGAACATAAGCCAAAAATGGGTTGTCAGCTACTTTGATTTCCTTTCTTGAGAGATCTCCAGAGCTTGAGTTTGGAGATCCAGAGACTGTGTAAAAGATGATAACACAACATTAACCTGAAAACCTGATGGAGAGCTAGCTGATATTCCCACAGACAGAGTCTGGGGTGACTAAAGCTTGTTCATCGCTCTAAGAGAGCAGCTCGGTGTTGCTGAGCTGCCCGTGAGTCACTGTCTCCTTCCTGCAGAGGTGAACTCCCGAACGGCTTTAAACCAACAGCGTGAAACAGCACCTCACTGACGTGAGAGTCCTCCGAACAACTTCAATGTTTACCAAAACTGATAAGCAAATAGCCACAGCATCACCCTCTGCAGCAGTTTCCACCCCCATGGACTTGATGAACAAGAGAAACCAGCTAAAACCTCCAAACTTTTGCACTAAGAGCACACTTGAGTTGCTCTATCCCATTCACTCTGGGTATCTCCTCTGGAGAACGGTTGTTCTTGACATGTTGCTGCTCAACAGATGCAAGAGCTGGAGAGCAGTGGGGGGTCACTGAATGTTGACCATCGGGCAATGCTGAAAATGCTGATTCTGCTGCTGGAAGGCATCAGATCTGTGTCATCGGAGCTGGGATGCTCCAGCCTAGGGCAGGCAGCGGCAGTCACAGAATCCCCTTTCCTTCTTGCCCTTTGATGTGCTCCATCTCAACCCTGACCTGCCCGAGGCTCTTCGACAAGCCAGGAAAGCAACTGGCTCTGTGTATCACCAGGGTAAAATTCTGTTCAGACACCGTTTTCTTGGGCATTTCATCCGGGAACAACAAACTCTCCCAAGTCAAAGGACCTCCAGTCCCCTTAATGTACCAAATAAAAAGTATCTAGCCCAGTATCCTGCCTACCTCAGTACCAGAAATGACAGTCAGCAGAAGTTTAAAATAAGAAAAGAGCCCCTGAAAAAAAAAAGGAAGTTTGAACATAGACTCTCTTGAGCCATTTTCAATTTTGGAGGCATTCTGCCAGCTGTGTTTCACTATAAAGGCTTTGCAAGGCAACGCAGAGCAATTTTACATTGGCTTTAGCAGGTCCTGCCTAGCGGGGACCTGGTACCACAAGCAGCTCTTTGTTCCCCTGGAAATGGAAGGGCCATTTCTGGATCAAGCAAAACAGCTCAGGCCGATCCCGGCCCCAAAAGCCCCGAGGCTCCGCTGGCTTCGGGCAGACCTTCCTGCAGCTCCCCCCGCTCTGCAGCCCTATGGTCTCTGAGCTACTTATTACACTGTCTTGCAAGTGAGGTGGGTTTGGCCATATGGAAACTGCACTGAAGTTATTTGGCTGCTTCTGAAATTGTTTAGCTGTTTCTGGTGCGTTTCAGCTCCGCAGTGATCGCGTGCCTCTTCTGCATTGGCATCCTTCCGTTACCCTTCTCGTTATACAGTCATTGCTGATCTTGGCAAGGGCTAGATATATTTTTATAAATAAGCCAGCAGCATTCCATACGGCCCCAACTTCCAAAACTGGAACCTCGCTGCTTAAGAGAAAAAAAAAAAAAAAAAAAAAAAAAAAAGTGTTAGTGGATAGATATGCAAAGAGATGATGGATGTAGGGAATAGCTGTTGCCAGAAAGGAAGATCTTCACTTCTGTTCTCTTGACAAGTCAGCAGCTCTGTCCCTTTGAGGATGGATTCCTACTGATTTCTTGCAGAGCACCCACTGGACACAAATTCCAACCAGAATTTGCAAGATATGCTCTGTTTCCAGGTCTGCTTGGCCTTTTCAGTTCATCTGCTGGCCTATTAAAAGCAAAAAGCTACTTGCCTGTGGGCATCTGTGCCTCAGTTTCCTCACATAGGGGGAAAAAAAAAAAAAGGCAACAATATTGGTAAAATCACTTTGAAGACTTCTGTGAAAGTGAAAATATTAATCATAGATAGAACAAACATTCAATACCATGACTAGGCTGGAAAAGCAGTGGAGCTGGTGACAGCTCCAGCAGCTTTGTGGCTTACTTGCACCCTGGACTTAGAAACTTGGCTGGGTGGTGCATGTTTAAAGGAATCAAGTCTTAGCCTGGGGAGAAAATGGGCTTGGAAACTGCATGAGCCTTAAAAGGAGCTGTAAGTGTTTCCCTAGGAAAGTGGTGAGCAGTGGTGAGAAGCAAAGTAGAGTAAAGCAGAGGGTTTAAAATGGCAGGGAGTAGAGCATAGAGGAGGAAAGTGGAGTAAAACAGAGTGCAGTGAAGTAGCATGTAGAGAAGTGGAGTAAGATGCATAAGGCGGGTGTGTAAAGCAGATCCAGCATTGAGGATCTGGCCCTGGTCGGCATCCAGAACCCTGAAGGTTTGCAGTTTCATTATTTTGCCCACTGGGACACTGGAGCAGCTGATCTTCCTCCAAGAAAACAAACAAACGCTTGTGACAGAAAGGCAGCCCTGGGCACAAACTGGCTGCAGCTGTGCTGGTTTCTCACAGCCCCCCGCCAAGCCCCTGCTCCGGTGTGTGACGTGACCCAGCGTGGAGAGCAGTAATTAACCTCCCTTGTTGCACAAGCCCTGGCTTCGGTGCTGAATCCCAAATGCTCCCAACACGTCTGCCTGGATCTCACCTGCACCTTATCTAATAGATAAAACTGCTGCCTTTAGCACTTTTTTTTGCTATCACACACATTTCACAAGCAGCAACTAAAAGGTACAGTGATATGCAGCAAATTATCTTTCCTGAAGCAATTCCACATTGTTTTCCAATTTATCACTGTCTGGACAGCACGAGCTCCTTGGCAGTATGGGAACACACTGCCATCTCCCTGCTCCTCATGAAGGCTGCAGGACACACCAAAACCCATGTAGCAGAAAATGCAAGTAACATCCCTGACAGGGAAATTAAAAATGAAGAGGAATAAGAACTACTCCAAACCTGGCAGGTCTTACAGCAAGCAGGCTCTCCACCAAGTTAACTGCAGATTTCTGCAGACAGCACACACAGCTCGGGACAAAGCAGCGGTGCACTTTCAAGCAAGACCCTATTTATTACGTAGGTCATACCACAGGAAGACAAGGAATATTGAAAGAAGTACGTGCTTCTGAAGTAACTTGAAAACAGTAGATTTCACAAATAAAACAATCAGCATTTATTGTTGTATTACAAAACACTTCATATTTTGGCAATATTTTACAGTTCATCCTTTTCCTTCTTGGGGTCTGTTGAAGAGGTATGTGGGGAAATAGAAGAGAAGATAATGTTGAAATCAAAGATTAATTGTCAATGTCTTCCTTAAAAAAAATCCTCCCAAACTGCCCCAGTCCCTCCCACCGAAATAAAAACCTAATTTCACTCAATTCCACTATCCAAAGAGGCCATGGGTGAAGCGGCAGGCAAAACTCTGGCAATTTCACTATCAAACGCATCAAGAAGACAAACAAAACATTCACAGTGGTCTTCAGTATGGTCTGTTGCGTTGATCATTTCTGAAATCATTTCTGAAAGGGAAAGAAAAAAAGACATAGGAAATCCTTGAAACAAGCTAAATAATAGTCCTTTCAATCAAACATCTTGATAGCCACTTCTGGGCATTCTTCCCTTCTTAAACAGCTTTATCCCACACTGCTCACAAAACACGCTCACCCGGCAAATTGACTCATCTTCTCCAAAAGCTCCTATCAGTAATTCATGCTTTCACAGCACAGTTGTGCACACACATAAACAGCACTGTTATCCCACAGGCTGTATCACTCCCACAACGTGTATTCTGCACAACCAGACAGGTGGAAAGGACCCGCTTACCTTCCACCCATTTTACCACCGTAGCCACCTCCCCGATCGCCACCTCTGCCACCACGGCCTCGATAGCCTCTTTCTCCTCCATAGCCACCTCTCCCACGAAAATCTAGAGAAGAAAATGTAAAATGAATACATCATCTGGCCTTGTGAAAAAGCTGCAGAAAATCTTTAACACTTTTCACTATTTTGGCTTTTTAAACACACACCTCCTGATGGACGTGAATCTTCTGGTCTGGGCTCACCACACTGGTTGCAGGAATTCCTGCGGGCAAAGTTCATGTTACCGCAGCCCCTAGAAAAGAAAAGAGGATTCACCAGACTTAGTTGCTAAGAAACTCAAAGAGCACACACGAAACACCACTGCCCAATTAAAATGACACTTACGGGTTAGGACAAACCCAATCACCATTTTTGGGTTCCCCACTTCTACCCTGGAAGCCCCCACCTCTTCCATATCCACCTCGTGAACCTGTAGACAGAATTATAATCAGAATAAAGGAGGGGAAGTGTCTAATGACCGATACATGAGAAACATTTATTAAGGACTGTCACTGGCTTCAGAACCCAAGTGACAGAGAGACCTTCCAGGTGAAAAAGAGAAAACTATTAAGGCAACCAAATCCCTACTAAGACTTTGGAAGAAGCTGCTAGTGACAAGGACAAACAATTCTACTGCTGCAAAATTCATCATGCAAGAACTACTTTTTTAATGCTGGATTTACTGTTAGGTAGCTGGAAGATGTAGGCAAACAATTGAAGCTTCAGCCAGCACCAAATCTTAACAGGATTCTACGTCCTGAAGTAATTCATTTGGACAGCTGAAATATGCATGAGCATAAAACCAGATTTAGAATTTAGGCACATGGGGAAAAATATGAATCACGCATAGCACATGGTAGCCAGAGAAGTTTGCACCATCAAATATTTTCTATAAATTATTTTTCAGCAATAAAAGGGAATTTGAGCAGCTTGAATTGTCAATGTAAAAATATAAATCCACTATGTGCATTAATAAAAATTCTGTAAAGATTGAATAATGTATAACATCAATCATATATGGCTAGAGCTGGTCACAAAACAAACAAAACTCTTAAAACACCCTGGATTAATGCCAGGATGCATATGACACAAATGCAGAGGCAACATATTCCCTGCATTCTGCATCAAGAAAATCAGGTATTTTCACACCAAGAGAAGTTCTTGAAGACTCTTTTAATCATCCTTTAAAACTGCCTATCTTAAGAAGTAAAATTTGTTGACAGTCACTGTACAAAGCATGTTTCTTATAAATTACCATTTTACAGGAATTGATATCTAGTGGACTACTGATAAAGCTCTACGATGCAGAGTCAGGAGTTTAATTTCTATTTAATTAAGGGACTCAAACATCCAACTGCTGCTCTAAGTCAGCAGGAGTTGGATAATTTATCTCACTTATTACCATGTGGAAACGAGTTTCTCAAGACTTTGCTGTAAAAAGTAAATATTCACTGGGATTACCACTTCCATATGTGGAAACTTGTAGAGCCTCAGGGCCAGTGTTTTGCTATCTATTTATAAGACATGATGATACTCAAATTGGAGGGTCCTGCTCAGAAGGGAAGCATAAAGTCTACATGGTGAGAAAGAGCAGATTATAGATTTCAGTTTTACTTGAATTGTCTTTCTCTTTATTACAGCCTTTCATGCCAGAGTCCCAAAGGTCCACACACTTCTACAAATCACTGCTACAAGATTTTTTTTTAAACAAACCAATAATTTTAAAAAGATATTGAACTATGCAAAGAGAGTTTGAAATCTACAGATTTTAACCCTACCTCGACGTCCACCACCTCCACCTCCTCTCATGAATTCAGGCCTTCTAGTTGCAAAAGAAACTTTGATAACATTGCCATTGAATTCCTTTCCTGTGGAAAGATGGAAAGTGAGAGATGACTGTGACTCTCAATACCATAGCAGCAAGTTCAAAAGAACAGGGATTTGCACACATCAATTCAACACAAAAAGTCTCTTAAGACATTGGGATTCTGCAGTAAGTCTCTTATTTTTGAAAGCACTGGCCCAAATGTGAAATGGCAACCGCTAAGGTACTTACTAGCTTTTCCATAAAGCAAAACTTGTTTCTTTGAGTTAAATTCAATCTGCAAAGTGCAATTTATTAGAGGCATTGTAAGAATGCATAATACATTTTTGCTAAGCTCATGAACAAGCAGTTTTGATGTCTCAGAACTCTGTTTCTCCTTCCTCTACATCAAGCAACATTTTTTTTTCAATTCTGCAGCCATTACAAAAACTAAATACCCCACCAAAAGGGAGACATGAACTTTTTAAATATAAAGTCTCAATGCTTCAGCAATGCAAGATTTGTCACAGAACAAATAGGCAAATACAACTATATTAGATACTGATTCAGTCCTTACTCTCCTAAATCAAAACCTGTATGCATTTCATTAGCAAAATATAAGCCACTAAGTAGTGTTTAATGACAGATTTTTTTTGTTCATTGTTGTTTCATCCCCAAAGCAGTGTATGAACTTTTGTTATTGCCCAAGATTACTAAAGTTCTCTGGGCACACAAGGTCTCTGGAGTAGGCACTTAAAACAAGAAGTTTATTATTGCAATAGAGTACCATTGTGTTCTCTGCATTACTCCTGAAGGCTTTCAGTTTATTTTTGGAATCTGATCTCTTTCTCCACTAAATCTATAAATAACGAGCTTGTTCTTCACTGAGTACATACAAAACATTTGGCACAAGATGGCCTTAACCCTTGCTGCAATCTAAGAATGTGACCACAACACTAATAATATGAATAAAAGTTGCAGGAAATCTTTCCACATGCTAACACAGGTTATGGTTCCATTGGACTGAAAAAAAAATTACATATCTTGAATGAGATGAACACCAACTCTCACACTTCAAGTAAGGACAACAGAGGCAGAGCAGCAAACCTTGTCTCATTAAATATACATTTGTGTTCTTAATGACCAACTGTTCCAAGCAAATGAGATAAAGCCAGTACACACAAAATGCCATGAAATACCAGTCTTCCTTCAAAAAAAGAATACAGAAAGGCGCATGCAGCCTCCGTGAGTTTATTGAACTGCTTCCTCCACTGCAAGCTAGTGAAATACCAGTCTTCCTTCAAAAAAAGAAATACAGAAAGGCGCATGCAGCCACCGTGAGGTTATTGAACTGCTTCCTCCACTGCAGGCTAGATGTATAAATAGTGAAAAGAAGAGGTAATCTCACCGTCAAACCAGTCAATGGCTGCTTTAGCAGAAGGAGGATCGTCAAAAGATACTGTTGCTTCTCCCTTTGGCTTGCCAGTATCCTTATCAGTATAAAGATTTATCATAGGTTTACCAGTCTTTTTGTTGGTCTGAAAATAAAAGTTATTTTCTCAGTATATATTCTCAGCATAGGAAGAATATCGGGTCACATTGAAACAGGTAAATATCACTAGAAAGAAGATCCTCTTCAAGTTAGACTACAAAAATAGATGCTTTTAATTGAAGGAGATACTGCCTTGCTGTCCTCCATGAAATAACGATAGGTCAAAATTGTATAAAAATTGAAGTCAAGTTCATTTAGAATTGCAGAAACACAAGAAATAGCCATAGGAATACAGAGGCTTATTTGCTATCAAGTATTAGAATGGTAAAGCAGGTAGGGGGGGGCAATGTTAAGGGTTACCAAGACTAAAGGACTGGAGGAGACACAAATCAATCTAAATGTCACTACTAAGCTGGCACCATAAGCAATTTCTTTCAAATGAGCTGTCATCTGGAAATCCAGATAAAAATACCTACAATCCTGGGAGTTAGAATGAGCATCTGCTTTGAGTGATACCAGTACATTTCCAATATACTGTTCCTTCATATCAATGATTTCTCATTTTGTTTCTTTCAAATGAGCTGTCATCTGGAAATCCAGATAAAAATACCTACAATCCTGGGAGTTAAAATGAGCATCTGCTTCGAGTGATACCAGTTCATTTCCAATATACTGTTCCTTCACAGCAATGATTTCTCATTTTCATACCTTTATAATGCCTATTTGTTTGAAGTAGTCTGCCACTTGATCTGTTGAAACATCCTCTCCAAGTCCTTGCACAAAGATGGTGTTGTTATCAGAGTTGTCAGACTCTGAATCTATTAAAAAACAAACTACATTTAGCACACAACTTTGTGGTTAACAACAAAAGCAGTATCCTAAACTCAGGTCCCTGCTGGCCAGGAGCAGATGCTTAAATCCCTAAAGAGTCTTGTGTGAAACAGAAGACAAGTAGGAGCATAATCCTGAGCATCATTAACTTCAGCAGTGCGTGCACAGCACTTTCAGATGCTGCACACTCAACTTGTCCTTGGGACATCCAAATCCATCAGAAATATATATTTAAAATAGTATACATTTAGAAGAAGTATTATGGAAGTGAAAGTAGTTGTTTGGCTCAAGTTTCAAGATCTGAAATTCATATTATTTCTTATCTATCGTATGAAAAAAATGTTCAAGTCATGTTTGAGTCATGGAAACTGCAGCCATATCCATCCATCTATATGTATATTTTAAAAGGAATTACATAAAATCTATGATCCCCCCATGCCCCCTGCTTGCTTTCTTACCAGCATCTGATTTCTGTCCATAATCCCTTTGACCTATGAAATGGATTTAAAAAAAAAGACTATTTTTAGCAAAGAGTGATTTCTAAAAAATAGAACAATATATTTAAACTAGATATGCAATGCATCTAATATCTAAGACACTAACTACAGATTTAGAGCATATTTAAATTAAAATGTTCAATAGAAGACATCGGTAGGACATTAACATGTTCTTATATTCTTTAATTTGCAGTGTGTGGCAGTTGCCACACTGATGTTATGCTGGTGTTATCTTGCAAATGCTGGTTGTCAGATCACCAAGCAGTTTACCACATTTTTTTTCTCTAGTACCTTTCTAGGCAGGATTTGTAACAACAACAAAAATCCGGTGAATGTCACTGTCTCCACAAATTCTTTCATGCAATTTGACAAAGGAGAAATCCAGTTATGGCTAAAAGTTTGGCTATTAAAACTCATGAACACACCAGCCTCACCAAAATGTTATTATGCTTCTAACAAGATATTGGTGGCTTTTAGATTTATAAAGAATTTCCACTGAAACATTTTTGGATACTCGGCACTTACCACCATAATTTTTGAAGCCACCACGGTCACCACCACTGCAGAGGAAAAATTGAAGAAATGATTTCTTCCTTAAGTCTCTACGCGCTGAGCCCAAGGCTCAATCTACAGTTAACTGATCACAAGTTGAGAGTTACTGTCTAGCAGCTAAAGCACCATCTTTATGTTCTCCTCACTAATTATTCGTGTTCAAAAATTAAATTACAAGAAAGTGAGTAATCTCACAGGGTGCTGTACTGGAGAAGGAGAGTCCTAAGGAGTGATTTAAGCTAACATATACACATCTTTTTTTCTTCAACACTTTCTCCCATCCCATAAACCAAAATGAATGCTATTATGAATTAAAACAGAAACATTCTTTTCATAAAGGTTAATGGGCTTTAATTGTAGATGTAATTGCTACTTTGGAGTAATGACTACTTTAGTACTTTCCTAGAAATAAAAAGAGCTGAAGTTAATTAATCCCCATTGTTATGTATTTAAATTCCAGGGGCAAATTAGCCACATCAGCCATTCTCTGAGAAAGGGTCTGCAGGGAGCTACGGTACTACGAGCACTTGACATTACAGAGAAGGTGTGTGCATGTGAGCTTCAAAAGCAGAGGCCGTGCAGTTTTAATTCACTCATTCTGAAACCCGTGGCACAAAATGTAGACCAAGTTAAGAGATTACACACATCAACCTTAAACAGGATGATAGGCCTCCAATTGCTACGTGCATGAAAATAAGCTCCCACTCTGTTAAATGCAAATGTTTATACTGGTAGGATTTTTCACAACAACATTTTCAAATGCATCCATGTTATGGTATGAATGTAATATAGTCAATAATTAAAGCCTTCAAGAAAAATAAAATTGTTGGATTTTTTTTCAGAAAGTCAATAATCATATCTTATAAAGACTGTCTTGTAGTGCCTGGTACAACTGCCTGCTTGTCCTTCCCTGCATGGAGAATACAACTGCTACCTGAAAATCAGGCCAGTTCACCCATGCCAAATCATGACAGCTCCCACATGAGGTGGCTTGGACGGCCTTTTAGTTGAGGATTTTGGCCTGCACTGGATTTATCTCCAAGTCCCAGGATTGAAACTGTTGTGACAGTATGAGTAGCCACTGCAGCAGGGTGCTCTACAACTGGGAGTCACTCCAGGTTTTAATCCAGTCTAACTACCAACACATCCAAGCATGGACTCCAAACAGGGGATGCAGGCACCCCAGCAAAAGGCAGTGAAAAAAATTAGGGAGTAATTTCTTTGGGACACTGTATATCTGTTTACTGGTACAGCAAACGCAGTTGCAAATGGAAGGTATAGCTTATTTAACATTGGTCAGATTTTTAAAAAGTCCAAAATGAGGGACAAAGAGCAATAAGTTTTCAATGGATATTATCAAAACTGCATTGATAGTGTCATTTTCCCTGCACGGTCACTGATGGCCTTTTGTGACAAACTCCTCGTATATATTATCATAGAATATCACCTTTCCTAGGCCTCTTCTCGAAATACTTTTTGCTGCAGATTTTAAATTACTATTCCACAGAAAACATCTGAACATTAAATGACTGTGCTATTTACTAATAAGCAATATATTCTGCTCATTAAAGGGGTAAAATTAATTGATATTACATGGTACATTAGAGCTGATCTTTATTCAAAGCTGGCTATTTTCAAAGACTGATGATAAAACCATAATATTCAAAGCTGGTTATTATGAAACCATAGTGGTAATCATAAAAAAAGAATTTTTACTGTAAATATCTTTCTGCCACCTCCAATTCAGTTCATTTAAAGAAAATTTTGTTATGACACAACGATCACCAGTAGGAAGCCTGCTTCTCTGCAGTACTAACTCAGAAATAACAGATACTACAATAGTGAATACATCAATCATGCCAACATTAGCCAAGATTTCAAACCCTGGATCATGGTCCCGATTCATCAGGACAGCATTAACCAGCACATGTACATTTTCTAATTCGAAGTATACAGTAGCAGAGATATAAATAAATAAACAAAACATCCTAAAACACACAGAAAATTACTTATGACCAACACAACCAGGATGAAGCATGTATAGGATGCTAGAGTAAAATGTGTGTGCAATGATTCTGAGATCTGATGGAGCTGGATATATACAACCTACAAGTCACAGGCCAATGCCCGATTTGTAAATCTGCAATCAGCACTTTCCAATCACTCTCTGTAGAAGAAGCTTTTGCCCAAAGCTGCTTCAGAGGGTCATCTTCTGCTTAGTCTCATGCGATGAACTTAACTAAAACCTGCCTCATTTCTATGACAGACAAAAAACGGGCCTGTATTTCAGTTTCCCTTCACAGGAATTTACAAAGCCGGTGTTGTACTCCTAGAAGGGTGGGCAAAGCTACCTAAGGTCTCCAGAAGCTTGAACAGTGAGGCAGTAGTAAATAAGAAAAGAGAAGCTCACATCTGCAGTATGTATGGAAGGCGTATGAAATCTGTAGTGCTCAAAGCAGAAGCAGATAGTTATGAGTATTAGTCTCCTTGAGCTTATTACTTATCTCTTCGCATCTCCTTGCAAACTTAGTTTCAGATTTTTAACAAGCAAGACAGACATGTGGCTACGCTTGCACCAAGCAAATTCAAACACGGGAATTGGTTCCAAGCAGCTGTTCCTGTTTTACATCCCTGATTTATGCCACGAGGCCTCAAATGTAGCCTTAATCACAGCAACGAAATTACCTCCTGCTACTGTGACAGAACCTGGGAAACACTTAATCGCAGCGTTTCGCAGTCTATTGCTCTTCCAGCCTTGCACATACACCAAATGGATGGGTGACCTGAAGGAGTTTTAACACCCTTTGAAACAACCATGAACCAGTAGCTAAAATTCAGCAATGACCCCACCAAAGATAATAAATAAAAGTGACTGAACTGCAAGCAAGCAGAATGTGCATGTGGCATTATTCGTAGTGATAAAAATTATATGCCACAAAAAAATGCTATTCGATTATCTTTTTTTCCTGCACTATATCACACATTTAATTCTATTTACTGTGCAGTAGGTGATGCTTCATCTGAACATTGCTTACTTCAGCTGGAATCACTTTCCAATAACTTGACTGGCAGAAAAGCACTAAGAATCCAGGAAACAAATTTTAGCCTTTAACATACATCTATGTCTCATCAAGTATGTAGGAGCTACATGTAAGAAGGTATTTTTATGAACAAGGAGGAAGTGCTTAGTGCCCCAATAAATCACTGCCAGATGGCTTTTTTCTTTGCTGCCTACGTTTTTATTGCCTCTGTTCATATTTTTCCAAAGTCTATGCAAGGTTCAACTCGAGCATATATAATACTAGTTGAATATTAATTGTGAAATCAAAAAACATATTTTTATAAACCATTTTCACTACGCTACAGTTTCTTGATACCATAATATGCTAATTTCCATTCAGAACAACTAATGTAGTAATTAAGGTGCAGTAATTTTTTGCTTAAGCCTGTACAAGAAAAACCTATGTCAAGTAAAATTAGGATTTCAGTGCTAAATCCTAACCCAACAGCAAATCCCTTTTTTAAACTACATCCATGCAGTTTTACCAAAACAGAATGGATGTGTAATTCAAAGGCAAAGTTCCTCCCATTTAGTCCTCCCATTTCAACAGAAGGGCAATGGTATCAGCATGGCTCCTCCACTGCCTGCATGGCTCTCCCAGGATGAAAAAAGTGACCCTACTTTGTATTATTCCCACTGTACTTCTCAAATGCTTAACCAAATAATAATAAATAAAATCAGTCCCACTGAGGCTGTAGCCAAAGTCACCAGTGCAGGACAGCAAGAAGCCAGCAGTGACACTTGGAGGATGCCTTGCCCAGCACTGCAGGACAGATGTAAGAATGCCAGTGATGCAGCTGTAAGAATGCCAGTGACTGGGTAACATTCTTGCTGCACAACAAGCTGCAACGAATTCTACCTACTTTTAAGACAGTTTTGTTAAAAGCTATCAGAAAAGGTCTTCATGAGCTATGATCTCAAATTAACTGCTATTTTTTTGGTAATGCTAAGGAACAAGAAATGGAAAAAAAATCCAAAAACAGGCACTATATATTTCAGAAGTCTGTGTTTAAATGATACAGAATCTGAGTTGCCAGAATTCACCTACACTTTAATCCCGAAACACCATAAAAATGGAAGTTGACATTTTTACAGCAGAACAAATAACTGTGTAGACTGGTATTTCTTGCTGGCAATGGAAGTTCCACAATTTAATGTTAAAATATGATTTAAAAAAAAAACCCACAAAAAAAACACACTAGTTATCAGAAGACCACCTGACATTCCAACACAAGCTGTTTTTAGGCGGGCAAAAAAAAAGAACAAACAAACAAACAAACAAAATATATCTGAAGAAACAAAAAATGTCCCCTGAAATCCCACATTTTCACAGTACTAAACATGATTTCTTACCTTACTGAAGTTATTTTCCCTTGATCATACAGTTTGTTATTTAACTTAACCTTCTATGCTTGTCTAATAAGCATATGACTTTGGGAGAAACACACGATTCAGAAACAGAAACTTCAATCATAATTATACAGGAAGACTGAAGAAACATTTATGACATTCTAATTTCAGGAAAAAAATCACCATAAAAAGCACTAAAGACTGTATAACTTAACAGAAGCAGATAGATTTTATAACAAATGTCTCTCAACGCCTTCCCTCTGATGAATTCAGTCCCATTTATTTATCCACCTCCACTCTTTTCCTTCTTTTGGGTTGCAAGTGCACAGAGTATCACCATCTGCATGAACGTGATTAAAAAAAAAAAATCTTTCATCTTGGAAAGACAGGGCAAAGGCCTTTATTTTTGCAGATCTTATTTTATTCTGCAAAGACAGAAGTTTGTTTCAGGGTGATAAAGATACCAGTCGTCCTCTTATTAGATATGGCTCAGCTATAAACCTCTTTTTTTTTTTCTCTCTAAAGTTTAAATCCAGATTTCATCACAGCAATATTGAAAGCCCTTGCTAACATGAAAAAGATACAATTAAAGAAAAAAAATCACTTTTAACTGAAAAAGGATTTTGCAATTACTTAGCTATTTAAGTTTATATTACACAAAATCCAACTCACTGTAAAGCACCACAGCAAAACACTATTAATAACCTCTTGGTAATTGTGCTATGTGTCTAATTAGGAGAAATTGGGTCCACCTATGTCATCAAAACAGCAAGCTATGAGTGCAATTTGGGAGTACCTTGGGAGAAGGAGAACTTTAAATATGGTTTAAAAATAGAAATATTTTCTTTCTCATTTCAAACATACTGATCACACTACAGACTGTGCCAAAGTAATATCAGAAAGAATCTACATGCAGTACATTCCTTTAAAAATATCTACTTATAGAAATACAGCACTTGTACTTCAAAAGTAGCCAAAGCTTAACCCTGCTGGTTTATTTTATTTAAACTTGATCAGCTGAAACAAACAGCTGATCACAAACCCTGTATATTTCCAGTCCTTCATCAGGAATTCCAGCAATAATAACCTAGGGCAGTGCATAAAGGATGAGTGATGCTGACACTTCCTGAAGTGCCAAAGTGCTCAGTGGTAGCTTCAGTGTTCTTCCTTTTAATTAATACACACTCTATATACCTTTAACTGTTACCCAAAGGTACATAAAACATAGCCAACTGTCATAGTTTATTTTTGTAAGAAATAACAATGCAATCTGGCTGATTTGAACAGATTTTAAATCAAACATCCCAAGCCCTCAGGCCTACACATGTGCAGAAACTCATCTGCAAGCAGATAATTAAACACGTGCATAAATCTTAACAAAACAGGGCCTAAGGCACTGGTAGAAGGGGTAACAGGAATGCAAGGATTTAAAATCTACCTAGAACAAATGGGTTTGGACTGATTGCTAAACCAATAATAAAAATTGCACTTTAAAGGAATTTTAAACTACAGAAAAAAAGAATAAGTAATGTTAATAAAAGCAAATCAGAATTTTAAATTTACAATAAAAATGAATTCTTTAGGAAGCAGAAAGATAATCAGTCAACCTAGGCATAATTATTGCCATCAAATTCAAAATACTTCCCTGCCAAAAGGTTAGCTACCTTAGCCATGCATTTTATTAAGTTTTCTCAACCCCTCTTGGGGTTTCTTGTCATTAGAAACAAATTTTTGTAATATTTTATTTCAGGGAATGGACTCTCAACGTTTTCTGTATTAGAACTCCCATAAGTAAAATACAGCTATGTGTCATAAAAATCAAGTGCTTTGGCCTCAATCTATCTGTATGTAAAAGCTTTTCCTGAGTAAAATCCATTTCTGTTCAACGCAGAATTTTAATTTTAGAAAACAACTACCTTCCATTTTCTGAACTCAAAATCTAAACCACATTTGGAATAGTTATATAATAAACACATACAAAATAGCTTAATATAAGGGGAAAAAAATGCAGGCACCGGAATGAGATCACTTACCTATATCCAGACATATGACCTCTTCCATCCATGTCATATCCCCCTCTACCTCCTCCCTGTGACCCGCCATATCCTCTATTATCTTCTCCATACCTACTCTTTTCACGACGATCGTCTGGAAAAGAAAAAAAAAGACAAAAAAAATTGATGTTGCTCATGTTTGCCATTTTAAACTGGAAGCCATCAATTCTTAACCATCTCCCTTACATTATATATTCCAGAAAGTAACGGGGCACAGTTTGGTTTTGCTCCAGTTATCTCCCTTGGTTTCCAGGGCCACAATGCATCTCAGAACACAAGTATTTCCACAGTTTAACTACAACATATTTTGCCAAATATTAAATGATAATAAACCATATTGTCCAAAGTACACACTTCATTCCACTCTCATACAGCCTTTTCAGTTTGTATTGACAAGAGAGAACTCAGAAGACAGAACAAGAATACAGAGCACAGGGCCTGCCACTTTTATAAAGTCAATGAGGAAAAGGGGTAGATCTTAGAAACTTCCCATTTCCTTCTATCTGAGGATTCACCTGTACGGTAAAGCTGGAATGTAAAGCGCAAAAGTTCTTCACAGTTGAGCAAGACACACCACCTTCATGCAGAAAGAAGGTCCAAAACACATTAGAAGAAAATTCCATACAGAAACTGCAGAGCTCCGGTGACATGGGTTCTGCAAAGCTGCCCCCCGCAAACGCAGCCACAACAATTAGGGGGTCCTGATTGCTTTTCATCTCCGTGTAATGTTGTGAAAACCTCAACAAACATTCCCCAAAAATATAAACATGGAAAAAAAGAGCTTTCTCTATTCATGAAATAATCTATCCAAGGGAGGAGACATGACTTTTTCATGGTGTAAAACATCATCTGTTTCTTCTCTCATTTACTAGCCAATATTGAATTCATCCTGTGAGTTTTACCTTGGCTGTTGTGGCTATAGCCTCCCTTCTGAGACTGGTAGGATTGCTGAGAGTGGCCGTACGAGCTTTGGTGCTGGTTATAGCCTGACTTTTGGTCATACGAGCCCTGGTGGCCATAGCCCGACTGCTGGTCATACGAGCCCTGGTGGCCATAGCCTGACTGCTGGTCATATGAGCTTGACTGCTGGTCATAAGAGTCTTGGTTTTGTCCATAGCTTGACTGCTGGTCATAAGAGCTTTGGTGCTGACCATAGTTTGACTTTTGTTCATAAGAAGAGCCTCTTCCACTTAAAATAAACAGAATTTGTATTAATAGCTAAATGTTCACAGAACAGAGAAGAAAATTATGTTGAAAATACATGACATTGGTAAAATTTCCTAGGCACAGTTACTTCCTGAACTTTACTGGGCTATATATATGAAAATACTACACGTATCATCTCCCCTGGGATATATCTGGCTCCTGATAAAAGCAAGGCAGCAAACTGTGGGGTTACCATCTCTTTCAAAACACCTTTGATTTCAACTGCATGCCGAACTTAACAGCAGCTCTCCTCGTCACAGATCTCCTCTCTCCCCACTAGTGTGACAGTGACTGTTGCTTAGCCTGTAACCTGTTAAGCTCCAAATCCTTTTCTACAAAATCGCAAGGAAAACCCCTGCTGCTCATGTAACATTGTGCAGTTGATAATTCCAGCCTCTAAAAAAACTTTTGCATGAACTGCAATTTCCAGACATTTTACCATGATCATTTCTAACTCTAATGATATCTGCTATACATTTGTAGTTCTTTCCACTTTGGTGCCATCTGCATTTAGCATCCCACCAACTTTCATCAGAAACATTGACAAATATCAAATCGGGGATAATCCAACTCAGTTCATCTCTACATTCTGAGAAGGAATCATCAGTTAGTTACTCTTCCCTGACTACAGTTACCAAGTCAATTTAATACCAGCCACAAGGAAATCTCATCTAGACCCTACTTCCCTAGGCTGCTTACTGATTCTGCATGCAAAGTGGAAACAAAACTATTTTGAAAATCTGGATATATGAGAACTATCGTTCCCCTAGGCTTCAGTTGAGTTATCCTGTCACGGAAAGAAATTAGATTTGGGGAACAAATCATATCCAGAATTCAATGGCCATTACTCTTCCCCTTATTTTCTGCCCGGGTGCTCGGTTGTAGTTTAACTGTATTATTTTTTTTCAGGAATTGAAATTAATCATTGGCCTCTGACATCTTCTCCTCTCCTCAGGCCTTTCCACAGATTATTAGGCACTCCATTTGCCATTCTCCAGGCTCTGGCAATATCACTTGTTTCCCAAAAAGACCCAGGGAAAAAAAAAAAAAAAAAAGGAATTCTAAGAGCAAAAGGAAAGCTTCAGCCAGCATTTCAAAGCACTTTAGGATGAAGTCCTTTGGACTCACCAATCAGACAATAATCTGTTCATTTAAATATCATCTCACCTACTCTCTCCCAATTCTAAACTATATCTCACCTTTAACATAACCAATTCCAGTGACAAAGAGATTGCTAAGACTTTTGTTTGTTTCTTCACTTCCAAAAAAGGTCAGCTCCATTATGGTCTTTTCAAAATCCCTGATGATAGGAACCATCACTGAGACCAACCACGATTTGCTGCTTTTTCTTCCTTCCCTCAGAATGAAGAAAGATAACTATTTTGTGGCCATTCCCTTCAATGTTGCTACATTTTGCACTGTTTTCCACTGCCTGTCTGAGTAGTTAAAACACTATCTTACTGCCCAGACCCATACTTTGTAGAAGCCTAATTAAAACAAAGCAAGACAAAACAAAGCTTGACCATGAATCTAACTTGTTTAGGCATGTAAAACGGAGCTCAGATTGCTAGTTCCTGCTGTTAACAGGTTAGGATATTACTTATTTATATTAATATATTTTGCAATAATAACAGTACAAGCAGAAACCAAATAAAGGTTTGCTTAAGTTTTATTAGCTTTTAAAATAGAGCAAGAATATTTGGACCTTGGACACAAGAATGAGGTAAATATCTGACAGTTTATTTTAAACAGGCCACATGATCCTCATTAAGGAAGGAATGTGAGAAGTAACCTTGGGAGTGTGTACATGTAAAAGTTTATAATTGAGATAAGTGTATTCTAGCATCAAGTACCCTTATAAGGTATTCAGGGAAGTCTGGCTGTATTTTCCAAGACACTTTCAAAGTTTTATCATGAATCTACCTGAAACTCATTTAAATACCACATCATAGAACAAAATTAAGATATATTTAAGATAGTGTAAAGCACCTAACCAGTGATTGTAGTACACACATGTGCTTTTAAGTTGCTGATGTAGAGATGAAAGCATGGGCTTTTGAGAATCCTATTCATTTGGGGAAAAAAAAAAGAGAGATCATTTTCTCAAATTATACTTCTGAATCCTTTCTCCTCTTTTGACCAAGAAAAGGCATTCTAAATCATATAGAAAGTATGCAAATCTAAGAAGAGCTAAGAATCTCCTCACTTAAAGTATATATAAAATTAATAAAGACTATTAGAAGTTTATATACCCTATGTTTTTTTTTTCATTTTTTGGTCAAATGTCACAATCTTTCCTGTTACAATTTCAGGTCACTGTTTAAAATAATATTATATAATTAAAGAATATATTTCTAGTCAACCTGTCTTTTTCTTAAAGGAAATACAAGTTTGTTCTTCATTGTAGTTATTATCCAAACACTTTCTAAAGTTTCTCTTCCAATATATTCTTGACTTCAAAATAGCTGTACCCATCCTCCTCAGATAAGGAATTATTCTTCCTATCCCTCCTCTCAGGCATTTAAGGGTTCTCAGAATGGAACTGGATGGTGGGGGACTTTTTTTTTTTTTTTTAAGTAAATATACTAGGAAACTTATTACAGCTATAGTTAAGAATGTACAACTACTAGATAGTATTTTAAGTAACTATTGTTAACTCAGCTTACTTACCCTCTAGATGATCCTTTCTGCTGCCCCTGACTGCCATAAGACTGCTGGTTGTATGAACTCTGATTTTGATTTTCATAACTGGATTCATCGTCATATCCTTCGGAATCTTGCCCATAACCTAGAAATTGAACAAAATTTTTTTAAGCAATTGTTCACCTTTTAATCACTGACAATAAATGTAACAAGCTAGCCAAACCTGTTTGATTTTGTCCATAGTTCCCATGATAGCTTCCATAATTCTGTCCATACGAGGAATTGTCTCCACTTTGCCCATAACCAGAATATCCCTGTAATTTAAAGAACATATTCAAATAAGATAAGTTCCACTATGGATAATTACAGTTTTCCTTCTCTAGACCTGGAATGACATCACTGCAAACTCCAAAGACAGCTGAAAACAGACTTTCCCCAGCACAGACATAGCCACCCAGGAACAAGCTTTTACTCAGGAGCAGCTGCTTCTAGAGACATTTTTTGTTTGTTTTTTTCCCCAACTTACCTGTGTTTGTCCGTAACTCTGACTGCCCTGACTGCCATATGAGGAATAGCTGTAAGAGAAATAGGCATTTAGTAAACTGCTGCAGTGTATTTCGTGTGAGTTAGAAAAAAACAAAGGTATTTTTGCTGTTACTTTGTCTCTTTTCATTCCATTATGGTTGTTTAATCTGAGCACATTTCTAGGCATATTAGAAACATATCAATAAATTAATGTGGTTAACATAGTTGACTGACAAAAGCCTTCACAGATAGGGTTAATTTCAGCCCTGTTTGAAGCATATATTTAAAATGTGTGCAAGGTGCAACTTTATGTAAATTGCAAGAACTCAAAGATGAAAGAAAGCCCTATCATAGGAATCCAAGGCATTTTAAGTGTTTTAATGTATTCTTACAGCAGTTCATCTCATTTTAATCAATTACTGTTAAAACAGTACTTTTTGGACTACTCAACACTAATATCATCATCAAAAACTGCACTGGCTTTAGATTTTATTTACACATTATTCTGCTACATTAATAGTTTATGAATTTTCAGAAGAACCGTGTACTGAAAATGATCCCATACTCAGATACAAACTGAAATTATGTACTGTTATAGGCACACAGCCTTACAATTTTCATTGATGCATTATTATCCTTGACTTTCAGAGCTCCACAAAAAACATATGGCAGCAAACTTTCTGTACCTGCAACTCCAAACATGCACCACTGCCAACCATGTCAGGCCCAAAGACTGAAACATCACTCTAGGAATCCCAAATTGCCTTTTATTTTTTCGTGTTTATTTGTCATGAACGACCAACCCCCACACCTACCTCTGTTGGCCTCCAGACTGACTGTAACTTCCAGAATCTAGAAAAAAGAAGTCAATTAACATCTTATTCCTCTGGTTACTGTAAGAGAAAAAAAATGGGAGTGGAGGAGCTCAATACACTGTATAATTTATTTACTTCCCCTGTAGAATCTGCCAACTTCCTCTTTCTTAACAGAGGAATGGGGAGAGCAGGAGATCAGAAGTACATGCCAAATTTTTAATCTGTTTTTTTTTTTTCCCCTAGTATTGTAATTCTACTTTCATGACATCTCCTGAAACATCAGGGATTGCACAACCCTCTCTAACGGGTATTGAACCATCATCAGTGAGCTGAACGCAAAGAAGTTGCCCAGACAGAAATTGTGACTATTATTCCCAATGAATGTAGGTATCTCTTATCACAGAAACAGAATCTTGAATGAGAAGCACATTGTAAAAATGTGGAATCCAAAAATAAGGAAAAAAAAAAGTTTCACTTGTATTTAATATGGCTCATCTAATCAAAAAAAAAAAAAGTTTCATTTGTATTTAATATGGCTCATCTAATTTGCAAATGGTACTGGCAGTAGGAAATACCCTATGAAGATTCCCATCTCCTGGTCAAAAACATGCTCTTCCTTCTCCACCAGCTTCACTAGTGCTGCCATTCAGGATAACAGCCTTACAATTTTCCCCTTCTTTTCAATTCTCTTCAATCATCTGTATGGCCATTGTAGCACCACAACCTAAAAAACTGCCAAGAACTCTTTGTTTTCCTCCCCAACTGAGTCCTTCCCCCACTCTCTGCATTAATCTTTTCTAATCCCTAACTCTGGAATTGCTTAAAAAGTTGAAACTCATTGTGCATGATAAATGTCAAACTATAAATAAACTATAATCCTTTTCTGCAACAAAAAGTATCATGTTTCCCATTCTGTATCAAAAACATCTACCAGAAACTAAGATCAGATTAAAGGTTTTATTAATTTCACACATCCTACAATAAGGTTTCATTCAGATATTAAACACTTCTTTTGCACTGGCAAAGTACATCATTTCATTGCAGTACTACTACATAAAGAAAACCAAGAAGGGAAAACAAAACAAAACAAAATAGAACATCTTTAAAGTGCAATTCAAATGCTTATTGGTTTTAGCAAGGTGAAGGTCGACTTTTTTACATTGTTTTAATTTCAAGGATCCTAAGGATTACTGCTAAACAGGTAACAAACATTCTGAAATGACTGTTCTGCTCTGAAATGTACAACTCATTAACGTTGTTAATTAAAGCAAAAAATAATAATGACATTTCAGAAAAAAAAAATCTTAAGTAGGGATGCAATTAGCTATAATTTAAAGGCCTATATTGGATTCTTTAGTTTCTCATTTACAGCCTTTAACAAAAGGCAATATTTTGGAATAAATTTGAAAGCAACCAGATAAAGAACATGTAAAATATAAATATATGAAATGCCAGGAATTTCCTCTATTAATACATTTTTCTACGTGTTGAGTACCCTTTCTTGGACCGCTCAAGTCTACAAACTTCTGATAGGATGAAGTGCTTCTGGAAAAGATAATTTATTCTTGAAATTTCTGGATATGGAGTTATTTTTAATAAACCTCAAAAAAGTTACCAGAAAAGTATCCTGCAAAACAAGTGGGGCATTGCAGATTAGTCATTTTGTACAGGCCTGAAACTATACCTCTCTTAGAGGAATCTGTTGTGGATGTTTCAAAAATGATGTTATATAAATGAGCAGTATTTCTTCTTATAGAAGAATAGAAGCATTAAAAAAGGGAAAAAAAAAGAAAATACAGAGGACATATTCTCAGGTGCTAGACTGATAAATATTTGAGGTTTAAAAAAAAAAGTGTTTTTAGTTTAGGGCCAAAATCTATCAAATGAGATAGGAGATGCTAGGTTCGACTTAATTTTACAGCTCTTTTAGAAACCTTTTCTTCTCAATGTAAAGACCTGTTCTTTGCCTTAAAATAGCCCTTTAACACAGGGTTTATGTTGCTTTATTTTTGTTTTGTATATGATTTGCCATTCATATAGCATGAGCCAAGAGGACACTAAAACAGCTCGTGGTGAACAGACCTGCATGGAGCACCAACAGCCCTGGCGTTTTGCTGCTCGTCCCCAGCTCCACAAGGCCTTCGCCCCTCCGCGGGAGGGTAAGAGCAGGCAGCGAGACACGGTGCGAAGCAGGGGACATAGAGGGGACACACACAGGGCCTCACACCCTGCTGCAGAAGAGACTTGGCGCTGGGGTCACGTTTAATGACACCATGGGGGACAGGGCACCTACCTCACTGTGCTGGGGGGCTCCTCAGCTGGAGGATGTCTGGAATGAGGTGGTGATGCCCATGCAGATTTTCCCCCCCACTCCCTCCTTGGGGAAGATCCATGGGAAGGTTAAGGACATGGTGGGGGGGGGGACACGCAGCCGACACCCGGGCAGGGGAGGGGGTGAAGACCACGCCCCCTTACGACACCGGGGGCGTGGCCCCGATGGTGGGGGCGTGGCCCGGAATAATGGGCGTGGCCAGGCTGGATGGGGGCG
>NW_010588254.1:57317-67985 GCF_000705375.1 Tinamus guttatus | reverse complement strand
CAGCACTTTTTAGTGTGCCTTATTCCACTCCTCAGGTTACTTTGTCAATATGTTCCATTTTTTATACAGATGTATTGCACACACATCCACATACGATGCTGTGTTCCTCCTATATAGTATCACAACATTAATATTAGTAATTCCATTCATAATGCAAGAGCTTTTTGTTCACCTCCTATTTCAGAATTCAGTACACTGGAAAATAACATTTTATTAATTGTCATTGTTAGTGATGCTAACCCAAGTACCTCATACCTCCTTCCTCTAGTCATCTGACTCTGTAAAACCACTAAAACGCTGGGAAAAGGGGATGAAGTTCTACCGATCAGGAGTTTTCTTTGCTGGGCTCGTTCGCCCCCCACCGCTGCTGCCGCCGCCTCGGGGGCTGCTTGTGGGGGTGAAGGTGGCGCCTTGACTGGTGTCGTGGACTCGGGGGTCTCAAAAGCCTCTTCGGAGTCGGAGCTCCTGGGTAAAATCAAACAAACGAGACAGAAAGAGAGAGGAGAGATCCCTTAGCAGTCTTGACTAGTGAGCAAAATGCAGATTGACGTTTGCAGAGAGCAGGTCATACTTGTAAATGCTTTCTGAGCTGTTGGCACAAACCTCAGCCATCAGCCCAGCTCTGCCAGCTCCAACGGCAACGCACAAGGAGATCCTCCACCGCAGCATGGAGGGGAATATCATGCTCATGGTCTTCTCCATAGAAATCTTTAGGCCACTTAAAATTTCTTTGCGTTATAAACGTGGATACGCGCTCGGAAGTAAATCTATCCACAGCCTGTTTTCTAGCGTAAAAGAGGCTCAAGCACACAGACAACCACACGAGTAGTAGTTTCTGAAGGTTTCTTCAGAGCAAGTGTAAAACTTCAAGAGAATTTCATAGCTTCATCGTTTCATAGTTTCAAGGAAAGACTCTAAAATAGCATCAAAGTTCTGTGTGTGTTCCTATAGGAGCAGCAAATCTTTGTGTATCCCATTATCATGTAAATACTACATTTAATTTTAGCAGATTTTCTTTCCATAGCCCTTGATGAACAATAAGCATATGAGTTTTCACCCAAGGTAAGACAACAGAGCAAATTCACCAAGCCCTGGTGTTCTAGCCCTGTGTGCTCACACAAGCACCAAAGAATGAAAGGGTTGGTCCAAACTTGGAAAGGAAACTACAGTACAAAAAAAGAGCCATCCAAACAAAATTGGGCTGTAAGTAACCCTAATAGATACGAAAGAAAGCAACCGTACAGAACGATGAGAAATCGAAACATTAAATGAAAGTCTGCACTGCACAAGGATATAACATCTGCTCTTATGGGAGCATCACTTTAGGAGACTGTCCTGAATCTGAAAGATATGGATTTTATTTGGTCTTAAACCAAACTGAGGCTAAATTTTAACTTTTAAGAAAATTCTTTTTTTTTTTCCCCTCATAAAAGAATGCAGTAATAATGGAGGCTTCTTAAATACGTAGCAGATTTTTGCCCTGGTCGGCCCCAACACAAACCGAAAGGCACATGGGTCTCTTGAAGGGCAGGCCCGACCTGCCGGTGCCCCGGGGCTCTTGCAGGGCTGTGGCCTCCCACAGCCCTCCCTTCCAGCACACCCACTGCAAAACTCTCTTTCTTTGAGAATTCTTTTAGCAAATTTTTGCCACTATCTAAGAAACTGTCCAAAATAACCCTGTCTGGCCGCCAGTTGTAGCTTTGCTGCAACGTCATGTCACCGTTTAAACTGTATTCACTCACCAAGCTACAGAACAGGCTAAGCAGAAGAGGTGGAGTGTGGCATTTTAAATTACATCCCTTCAAAGGTGCACCACTAAGGTCAAAACATTTTAAGCTCAGAAAGAGCTACAAAGAGCTTCTGAAAAATAAAGGTACACCATAATTATCCAACAGAATAACATTTTCTTCTGCTTTTGCAGAGCTGGTTCAGGAAACTTAAGCTGAAGAAATACAGAAAAACGGAGTCACAGTGTGATACAGTGTGCCAGAAAAATTAATCTAAAAAGTTATCACCTAAAACAAACAAACAAAAAAATAAAGGCAATGCAAATCTCTCTGGATTTCCTGTGACTGTGTTAGGCTGTACATGATTAACATTTTATACTGTTTGCTTCTAACACAAATAGTATCGATCTGTAATCATTAAACAGTAAGAGCTGTAGATGTGCAGACCATTTTTTCTAACTGTCTGTACAGCAAACACATCAAGTAAATAAAGACATACATAGCTTAAGAGAAATTGAAAAACAAAACAAAAACTAAGCCTCTATTTTCATGTGCTATTCATCTCTGTAACTGTTTCGTAAAAACTGGCTTAATGGCACAGGTCTGTGCCCTCTTTTAGTGGGATGGAGACTTTGCTTATGTTTATTTTCCTTTTAAACGAACTGCCTTAATTTACTTGGTGTCTTTCTTGGATGAGGTGGCCATAAACATTTCTTCAAAAATGAAGAATTTGAAGTAAAGAAAAATGTCTGCTCCTTTTTTCTCTATCCTGGGAATACAAACTTCCACTCCAGGCACTTCCCGACAGTCCTTGTGTCGCACCCCCAGCACAAAACTCTGCTTTGCTACAGCTTAAGAATCACAAAATGATTCTGATGAAATTCTGAGCAGTAGGAATTGCCTGTACTTAATGCAATGTTGCTGAGCTTGTTATGAGGTGCAGGCACGCCAGCAAAACAAGATACTAGGCAAGGAAATACGAAGGGTTTCGTGAGACCCTGCCTTGAGTGGGATCAGTTTGTCTGAATGGAAGTACATGGGCTCTCTTGGCATAAGGTGAAGACTACAGCCTTACTTCAGACTGTAACAAAGGACTTCTCCTGGACAGGATTTCCTGTGAAACAGAAATTGCAGAGGTCAGCCAGTTCTATTCATGTCTTTTCTCTCAGAAATGCAAGGCATATGCAAAAAGAGCAACACTGAATTTCAGGACATAAACCAGATTGCCAAAGGATGTGCCCAAGGCTGAGGCTCAGCACCGATTCGAAGCAGCGCTGCCCCGCAGGGAGCCGCTGTCCCAGATGCTGCTGCTTCTCTTATCCCACCTAGGGATCATCCCAAAGCTCTGGCCGCGAATGAAGCGGGATGAGGTGGGAAACGTAGGTCATGAGGCGGAAAACTCATTCTGGCCCTGGTTTGTGAAGCTGTTGAGATAGGGCATGCAAGCAGAGTCTCCGTCTGTGGGGCTAGCTTGCGGGAAAGCAAGGAACTGGAGCATGAGTTCTTTTAGTCAGCTTGGGAAATTAGCGGAAGCTTTCCAGGATATTACTTCAGAGGTGTCTTTCTCTCTGCACCCTTTGGGTTTTGTGCATAATGGAGAAAAAAGGTTAAAAGTTATGGATGGCAGAAGTTACAAAATGATTAGATGACAGTAACTGAATGCAAAATGTCTAGAAATACTCCTCCAGCCCATCTTATTTTCCTTTCTAAAGATGGTCAGTAAGCAGCAAATACAAAACGTACAGACATTCTGCATGATGCAGAGCTGTACGAAATACAAGATTTCTACTAGATCACAAGCTGATCGAGTGTTGCCAGGGTTGTATTGAGGAGGGAGAGCTCCCACTCTTACTTGGAAACTTTGAGGTCCTGCATGGCCTGTTAAACAACTCTGAGGAGAAAATAATGAAGGGAGGGTTGACCCCTCTTCTTCACCTTTGGCCTTGTGGAAAACCTGCCTTATAAAATATATTATCTTTTTTTTTTTCCACAAACCCACACATGCTTATAATTTTATATCCTCCCTTATTTCAGCACAAAAAATAGTTTCCTTGTAACTGCAGCTGGAAAGCACTCAGAAAGAAAGAACAAGATTTCCTCATTCCACTGCCTCTGTTTTCCCTATTCAAATATTACAGTCACTAAAACGAGGTAATCCCTGTTCTCACTTAGAGGCTAAGTGAAAAATTAATTTGCACTAGAACTGCTGGATGGCCTTTGGCCATACCAGGAACCCTGTAATTTCTCTGCAGTTTTTCTAGCATTTATATTATAGCAGTATAAGGGTACATTCAGGTTTTATTTAGCAGCAATGGCAGAAAAGAATGTCTGATGTTCAAAACAACCAAAACAAGGGGTCTACAGCAGAGCTTTGACAAAAGGGTGAGGAGTACCATCTCCTACTGATGAATCCAATGGAGAGGACTTGGAACTGGTATGGTTTGGAGAGCTCCATTAGCTTTTTTTTTTTTTTTTTAAGTTATTTCACTTAAAATCAACGCTATACTGACTTTTTATTTACATACAGTTAATCAAACTCTACTGATGCTCACCCAGCCCTCCACCAGACTGATCCTGTTTAGACACTACAAAGGACTTTCAGAAACTTGCAGAGAACGTGTCTCAAAGGTCAGTAATTTCTCATACTCTCACGTCTGCTCCTTGATGCTAAGCTATTAGACCAATTTAACCAGCAATAACTTCCATAGATTTTTTTTTTTTGACATATAGTTGTACTCCTAAACACGCAAGGGAGTGGAGAGAGAAAGGGATATTCTTCATCTCACACTTCATCTACAAGTTCTTGGTGTGCAGCTGGAGCTGCAGTTTAGGATCCATGTAAGTCCATAGCAGTGTTATCTGCAGATTTGTGCCCTTCTGTTAACAAAGGGACAAAGACTTGAAAGCCCAACAGTGTTTGATGCCTGTGTTGAGATTACTGCACACTAAACATGTTGGCAGCATTCCTGGACGAAAAGAGAATCCAGAAGCCTTGCAATGGAAGGACCTAAATGAGTAAATACTGCCCTGTTGATTCATGAACACTATCTGTGGCACCATCTAAAAGCAACGCACAAATTCAATTAGACCTACCCCTCTAAAGCATCTGTAGCTTAAAAGCTAAGGTATATATTTCACATCATTATTTATTGAACAATTTATCATATGCCAGAGAGAAATCTAAATCAGCAAGAAAAAAGCAATTCCTTACAAAGTCCAATACAGTACTATGGATGAATTTTGTTTCTCGTGCCTGTAATTCCATTGGGAGAGGAGCAGGAAATAAAAAGGAGGAATGAGTTCTGTGCTCTCGCTCCCATCGATCATTTTGGGATATGATCCTCATAAAACCTGCATGAATAATTCATCTGCTCTACCGATGAAATCAGGAGCAAGGATGCAGCGTTGGCTCTGCGCTTCTGAGGTCACCCGGGCTGCACTCGACGGGCACAGACACTACCCCAACGAGAGCCACACGCGCTGGCCGACTTCAAAAAACACCCAATAACTTTAGAGGTCCTAAAGCAAGAGGCAGGCAGGGCATTCACAGATGCACATGAACTTCAGTCGAGATTTTTTTACTCTGAATAGCCTGATAAAACATTTTCAAATGCTTGTCAAAATCCTGGTCCCATTTTTCACGGGTACAATTGATTTTTTTCCATACTGATGAAAAAACTATCACCATCACCAAAAAAACAACACCCAAAACATGGAGACAGCAGGTTTCTGTGGCAGATCTCTACAGAGGGAAGATCTATCATGTTCTTGACTCTGCTACTGAACTGCTGCAAGGTCTTGGTCAATTCACTTCTGCACCCACCTCAAGGTTTCCTAATGTAATGGGAATCTCTTAATGGCACAAACAGCTAATTGTTATGAGTTTATAATGAATCTAGAGATAAACAAAAACCTTGAAAACTGCTGTAGTGGTATATACTATATTTGGATTATTACTTTTCTGTTTTTACAAAATAAAATAATAAATGATCTCCTATAACCATCATTCATTCATGTTGCAATCACAGAACTATGAAATAGAGATTTTTTTAAACAGTCTCTTACAAATAGAGCTCTGGATCAAAATTCAAAACCCCCAAGAGAACTCAAATTGCGATTAATTTCCTGGAGATTAAGTCACCAAATTAGGCAAGTGGCCATTAGCTGACCCAATGCCCCAGCCTACGCACTGAGACAAGAATATTCTTTAATTGAAACAAAAAGTTTAGGATAATATCAAAGATGCATCAACCTTTTATATAAATATTTTTGTACAGTATTTACCTGCCTAATGACTTCAAGCTCACATGATGTTCCTCAATTCGCTTCTTTTAATATGACTGTCATTGCCCACATGTTTAGAATATCCAATAATACTAAACAATTAACATTTAAAATTTGTTCAGTAAGGTGTAGAAAACATGACGAGTACAAGGAACAGATTCACCTGTTTTTTTCATGTATTAGATATTAATCTTTGGTAACAGAATTAATCTACTAAACCTTGTATCAAAGGACTTCTTACATGTATGATATGAAAATAAGCAACACAGATGAATGCAACACGCACTGCTGGGCATAACCCCTATACAAGCAAAATTTCCCTTCTCTCTAATAAAATACACCATTAAGATGACAAAACTTCTCAAAAACAGCTCAATAGGACAGATAATTCTGAAAACTTTTTGCACAGAGAAGAGCAAACTCATTAACCTTAGCCTGGCGTATCAAAGCTGATGGGTCGGTTGGTTATCGAGGAGCTTTTGAAACCATCTGCCTTGCTCCCCGCGGGGAACGCGCTCAGTGCTCTGAGTGTCAGGAGACAGGGGAGGTTCAAACGAGTCACTCAAGTGTCACTGGGCTCTGTGTACAAGACAGCTCCTTTAGGGACACATTTCTGACCATTAACTATTAATGGACTTCTCGGGCTGTTGGAAGGTTATTCAGTGGTAAGATCTTCTACCCTACAATTAAATACGTTCACAACAAGAGCATGCTGTGAAGAGACAAACCGCAAAACCAGTCTCAAGAAGCTGCTGAGCACAACACACCAACCTCATCTTCAGCTCAAATCCTGCTCAGTCATCTAATTCTGCTGTCTCATCATCATCATCATGTCTTTGCACACCCAGGATGGGAATTGAGCAGTATGTGCGACTCATGCAAATAAAATAATGTTTGGAATCCACAAGGGAGCCATAGCATATGTGAAGTGTATTTTCCTCTGCTGGATACTGAGAGTCTGCTCCAATGAAAGGCAAAATATCCTGGACTATAACAGGAAAAAAATAGGAATTCACACCTTCCTATAGATGAATCTCTACTGAGCAAGTGTATCACCCCCAGGGGAATATTTTCATCTGCTATATGACACACATGGCATAGGTACAGATCATGTAGGCGTATGTACCAGAAAAGGCATCCAAGCCTTGGGCTACTCACCTGCCTTGCAAAATTGGATGTATATTTTATAATTTCTATCTCGCAAAGCCTGATTATCAAAACAAAACAATGTTTTTTTCTCCTCATCACAGGATTATTTTAGATTAGACTATAGTGCCGAAGGCTCTTTCTAATCTCACTTTATTGCACTTATAATTGCTGCCCTGTAGATCTCTCTCTCCTTGAATTTATTTTAAAACTGGATGTGGCTTGGTGGGAAAACAGGTATAACTTCAGCTTCTTGAATCAGAGAAATTTAAAATAACCTTAGCAAATCTATCCTCTACCAAGGATGAAACCAATTTCTGAGGTATCTTTTTTTTGTTATCTTACTATCTTTCTGATAGTTCAAAACCCCAATAATAAATAACATTGTAGAATATCTAAACAACTAGCTTTTTTTAATTATTTTTGCTCTTTTGTAAGAAGATATATCACAAAGTTGAGAGATTTAGATGGAAATTATATTTTGCCATCAAGGGTTTGCAAAGCAAAATTAATGCTCCTTAAAATCAGCTGCATTTTCTTCTTCAACTGAAGTATTTTGCCCAATGTAAGAACTGGAAAAAATGCCACATGGCCATTTTATGGCTTGAGCTGCAAAGCAACAGAGAAAACTACTTTGCAGTTTCCACTTTAAAATACATTTTTTATCAAATAAATCCCATTCTGCTGAAATGAGAGAGACCTACTTTAATGCAATGCAATTATGTAAGAACCCACATTAACGCAGATGCGCTCAGCGAGCAGGGCAGGCCCTGCTCCCCAGAGAAGATTTCAAGATTATTTCCACATAAATGTTTCTACAAATCCTAGGGAAAACACACGGCGCCACAGAAAACCCAATCCGTCTTGGCTGGAAGGTGACGCTTCCCAGGCTGTACACGGTGGGGCATGAGAAGCACGAGGCTAAAGGGACACAGGGCAGGAGGAGCATCCTGCATTTCACACAGTAGCAACTAGAGCCGTTCCCTTTTGGCTCCTCAGACCACTTAGTGTCTCAGCTGAGATGCAGGAATCTGGATTTTCTGTTCTACATAGCCGAGATAACAAATAAAATGCCTTGCCTTATATGTCCAAAATTATTACGTGGGACTCAAGCATGAAAAATACATTGTGTGTTATCCAAACCACACAGTTTTCTAGAAGAGACTAGTCAGTTTTCTAGAAGAGATTACAAAAACCAACAGCAACAACAAAGCAACTTACAAATTCCTTAAACACTCACCATTAAAAGGGTAATTTTTCTTCACAAGATGGTTACACTTATAGAATAGGATTTAAATTGCAGCATAAAATAAAACTAAGAGGGCATAATCAACTTAAAAATAACATAGAATAGGATTTAAATTGCAGCATAAAACTAAGAGGGCATAACCAACTTAAAAATAACACTGATTTTTGTTTTTTAACCTATTACAAGTAATCTCCTTAGCACAACTAAAATGGGGAGAAGGAATTATTTTTCCAGCTTTTCTGCCTGTTTATTCAGCGATTTTCAGAGCATTTTGTGCAGAAGCTGAATTCACACTCCCCCAACAAAAACCATTTCCTGCTTTCACTCAGCAACAAGAAAGGAATATCTCAAGCTGTGGGAAGCCACATCTGAAGAAAAAATAATTTGAAGGGTGTAGCATTGCACACTTACAGCAGCCCTTTACTTAACTCATTTTTCTAACTGATTAACGCCAAGTTCCCTCTATTGCATTAAATCACATCATATTTTTCCTTTTCTGAGGTCTAATATGGCTTGTTTTTCAACACTACTCATACAAATGAATGATTAAATTAATCCTCTCCTGACCAGTCTGCTTTTCCTTTTACTGGCTTAAGTCCGAATAATGAGCACATCTATGTTAAGAAAACAGGACCAAGAACAGAAAGATCTGTACCTTTTTTAATCCCTGTGCTCTTTTCAGGAAGGTGATTTTTTCTCAGAGGAGTAAAAGGAAAATATAATTTAGAGACACTTATTTTTAGAATCACGAAAATGAATGTACTAATGTGTCACTAAATAGCCAGAGGCTGCCAAATCTTCAAATACACAAATCCCTTAAGAGAGAAGAAGCTGTTAGTATTCAGGATAGCCCAACATCCCAGGCAGAAAACCCCAGCCACAAAACCAGTTGCCATCAGTTAACATAATAATCCCAACCATAGCTGTATTTTGTTCTGCTTTTCACAACAGTATTAAGTTAGAGGTAGATAGTTCAACCAGTAGGTGATGTTTAAGTATTTCATACTCATGACACGTACCTCTCCTTTACCCTTAGTACCAGCTCTGGTGTTTTCAGCCAGGAACCAATATCCTGCTAACCAGAGTCTTGGAGAGGAAGCCCAGTGCCTGGCATCACAGCTGCCCAGCATCATCATGCAACGGCCTCAAGGGAAAAGAATCAATAATTGACTGGGAGCCAGAGCCATTCATTTGCAATTGCTTTGCCTATTGGAATTACCTTGGGAATTAGCTTTCCACATCCACACAGGTCCTAGGCTGGACCAGGAGCCACAACAGCAACGCTGGCGTGCAGAGGTGCACGTTCTCATGGTGTTTCAGGTACAAAAGTCTCAGACACACGTTTCATTCCAGCAGAGTTTCACCTCAACAGAACCAGTGGTCCCCATTCTTCCTCTCAAAGGCAACAGAATTCACAAGCTCGTCTGAATTAAGCTCATTAATCACAGCTCATAGCCAAAGGAGATGACCTGGAACAAGGGTTACAGTGGGGAAACGACAACGAAAAAGCTCTACTCTGAGCAACTTAATCTGAGGGCTGTCCTAGGCTATCTACACTTCTGAGGGCTGTCCTAGGCTATCTACACTTACCTACACCAGCGCTAAGCTTTGAGACAGTCCATGCTGGAAACATCACTTGAGTTCCTAGGGCTAAGGGGGGATTTTTCTATCTTGTTATCATCATCAAAGAGCTTTCTCAGGCCAAAATATGCCCTAAAACAAGCAAGCAGAAACACCTCTGAAATGTCACAGACTTTGGTGTCTCACAGCACTTTTTTCCTTGGCATTTTTTTCCAGAGTAAAAATGTTTTGTTTACTAATTACTCTTTAATGGAAGTACACATTTTTTTTTCCTAAGACACTCAAGTTCCGTCTAAAAAAGCAAATGGCATTCAAATTCTAGGTGCAGCTAAATATTACCCTTTGCAGCTGAGTAGTCTGCTTAACTGAAATGCCCAAGAGGTTTCTTACCCACGTAAATCTGTGCAAGGTATAAGAAACAAATAAGAAAATGACATGCAAGATATTAGCAAACACAAATACTCTCTATTAGTACAAGGTCTTGAAACAAAGGAACGGTTTTCATAATAGAACTATTTTCCCATGTACTATAAGGTCTATCTACATCCACCTTACCACAAGCTAGAAAACATTCTCAAAATGCACAGTATTGAAAAGCAGCTTTGATTTAAATTTAACAAGCAGCTACTTTGACTGCAGGGTCAAGCAAAGCAAAAAGCAAAAGCTTTTCGGAAGTGACAG
>NW_010588254.1:17814-55955 GCF_000705375.1 Tinamus guttatus | reverse complement strand
CCCTCCCTTTGTTTTCAATAAAAGGTCAATTGTCTGCTGCCAGCACCCCAGTTATTAACGATCCCCAGTGAACCACAGAATACCCAGCCCTGCCAGCGTCAAAACTGTTTTTATTACAAATACTTTTCTCCCCCACTGAAACAAATTTACATTAAAATAGGGGACTTTGCATCTATGCACAAGAGAGCACATTTAATCAAGGATACCCTCTCAAATCTTCACTAGGACTCCTTTTCGGCAGAAATTATACTGTCCATTTCTTTGAACACCATTCACTACTTAGCACTTAGTGCAGACCTCTGTCATAGGAGACTTTGGAGCAACTTTTAAGCAGTAGCTATTAAAAAAAAAAAAAAACTTGATTATCTTTGAGCTTTTTTGATGCCAGTATAAATCTATCTCAGTCACGATTTCTGATTTACTCTGATCTAATGAGCTCCAGGCAGCCCAGTCCAACTCTGATTCCCCTTGGTTAAAACGTCTCCTAGACTCTTTGGGTTGTTGGAGTGACCCCTATGGGGAGTCCCAACTGGACAGACCATGACCCAGCCTGCCTGGGACACGAGGACGCGGCCACATGGGTTTTGTCTCTGAACTTCCACTGCCACGAAGCCACTTGCTTGTGTGGGCAAAATAAGTTGAAGGAAACCTTATTAACAAAAGCCTTGGCAAAAGTTGTATTCCGGTTCAGGTATAAAGTCAAATCTTCACACCAGAATTGATTATCATGCTGCCACAGAATTCTTGTTTTGGGAAAACGGGCCCATAACTTCTCAAGGATAAGGAAACATCTCCAGAATTATTATATTTTTAAGAGTATGCAGTTGACTACAGAAAAAAGATTTAGTATATAATGAGTAATACCTTCCATAGGCTCTTCCCAAGTCCATCAACAGCTATTGAATGACTTCTGAGCTAAAACTGCATCTGTTGCACGGCAGTCCTTAAAATATTATATTAAAGCCCCAAAGCAATAACTGTCATTGAAAGAGACAACAATGCAAACAACTCTTGTATCAGAAAAGAAATGAATAAATAAATAAAACTGCACTTTGATTAGCATGCTCATCAATAAAAGGAATTCTTAAAAGACTGAAAATAGTGGATAACAGCACTGGACATCGCTCTATCTACATCCTTTTTTATTGCACAATGCTTGGATCCATGTTAAAAACAACCACCAGTGTTTGCAGATGAAAAGGTAATTTTCCATACTTTAAAGATACCGAGGTATTTATTCCACTGCATCACTAAAATGGTGCTGTATACAGGAATGCGAATGCTGGTGCTGTTAATTGCTGGAGCTATTAATTGGAGAAGCTCTACACCAAAGGAACAAAGGATGCAGAAATCCTGTTAGGCCCCTATCTCACAAAAATAGCAACATGGTATCGAGCAAAGCTATCTGCAGATCCACAGGAATATGACAATAGGAAGCATATGCCTGCTTTGTAAGGCCTATTATAAGGTAAAATCTTCCCTTCCCCAGCGAGTCTGGAGAGCTTCTGCTCTGTGATATACAAATGAGATGTCTGAACTCTAATCAGATCTACCTTAATAAACAGATACTGTATTTTAAAACCAATTCGAAATGACCTACACAAGACTGGTTTATAGATTAGCTCTAGAGGACACATACATAAAACTTGCTAAAACGAATGATCAGAAATTAACTCAGACATGTTAAATATGATCTAGGTACCTGAAAAGACAATAGGAAGCCAGATTCTTTTTTTCTAAAAACACATTGAAAGGTAAAGGCCCTTTCTAGCACGCTAGCTTAGCAGTTCACAGGAGAGCCAAAAAAAGAGACTGTTGCCTAAACTGATCATTTCTTAACTAATAAACACTAAAAACCCATTTACAAATGGGAAATGACTCTGCTATTTCTGCGTGTCTGTGTGTGTGTGCGTGTGTGTGTATAGATGTGCATTTTTTACATAAACAATTTAGTCTCCTGAAAAGGCAATATTCTGTTCTGAATAACCAATAATCTCTGCCTTCATTTTTTTCCCCAAATAAATCTACCCTTCAGAGTTGGCCTTCAGTGAAAAGAGACCTAAGGACACCTTGCTCTTTACAAATCATCACAGGGTATAATAGCAAGACAGTCACTGATGCTGACAGGGGCGATGCGACCTGAAAAGCAATATTTGTATAAAGAAAAGCAAAGAGAAGCTCTTAAAAAAAAAAGAAAAAACCCGAAGCAGGGAAACGCATCTCCATGCCATGCATTTTAATCAGGAACCACAGAGGTGGTGGCTTTGGGAGGGAGGTGGGGGCTGCTTTTTGTTTGATTGATGATGCACCCCAAACATGCAGAGATGGAATGTCCGGTCCCCACGACGGCTCCGCACACGCGGCCCGAGGCGCTCGGTCCCCACGAGGCGCCGGGAGAGCATCCCGGGCCGCCCCTCGCCAACCACGCAGGGACCTCGCGCCCGTCACCCGAAACAAAGGCCGCGGGGCCCCGTCGGGAGGAGGGGGACGCACTTACATGGCCTCGGAGGGCTCGCGGGGCAGGCTGCCGGGCTGCGCGGGCTGCAGGGACTGCGAGCCGCCCATGGCTTCCGGGCGAACGCTGTTTATAAAATAAATGGAAGTCCCGGCCGCCGGAGCGGGGTAATCATCTGCGCAGCACCCGCGCCGCGAGCGCCTCTGCGAACACGACTACTGGGTATCGAATCCGGCTGCGGAGGGGGGAGAAGGAGGGAAAAAAATCCGGCAGACCCTCCCTTTAAGCACACGCTGGCAGCTCCGGGGGCTCCCCAAGGACCTGCAGGCAGCACCATTACATTGTGTTGACTCAGCTGATTTGAAATGCAAATGCCTGTGCGCTCTGGATGCTCTGCATACATTTCCCTCTAATAACACACCAGCTCTACCCATCGGGATGGTTGCGGAGAGGGTTAATACATGGGATGGCTGCTCCCTACGCTCAAATAAATGAGCTCATCCCTCTTGCAAAAAAAAAAATGGAATCTTCCGTGAGGAAAGTAGGGAGAATATCACGAGCAGCCAAGGTAAACAAGGCAATGTGGGAGCCCCCTGTACCCGGAGCGGCTCTGAGCTGTTAACCATTTTGCTCCTGTGTGCAGACACCCCCTTGCCTAAGGATAAGGCACTCCGGGATGCCCATAAGCTAATATTGTTGTGATTCCTGGTGTGGATCTGTAAGCTAGAAAACACAAATCCCAGCAAATGGTGTTCCAAGGCACGCTTAAGTTGATCCTTTGGTTAAGGCGAGAGTGTCAGGGTATCAGGATGCAAGGGCTGGGCACCATGTCACTCCTCTCCCATCACTGCTTTTAGGAAAGAAACTGATGCCCCACACACAAACTACCTTCCCGTCGCTCAGGGAGCCAAACATCAGTTGCACAACCTCCGTACCTAGAATTTAACTCCAGAGAAACAGATGGCTTAAAGCTATGCCACGACTTGGATACACATCAGAGCAGGCAGAAAAATCCAAAAGGATCAGATGTATTTAACAGCAATACTAAAACATCACAACTTTGAAGCACCTCCCTAACCTGCCAGTGGAGGCCTCACTGGGCTCACACCTTAAATAGCTTCTGGTATATATTTTTTTTCCTGTTTGCAGCAAAGAAACTCCACAAAGGTTTGTCTACTTTGCAAAAATAACTTGGAGCTGAGGGAGGGATGCATACATCCCTTATGTATAATTCATGGCATTCCAGGAATTGTCTCTCTGACCTAGGCAGCCCCCACAATAAATCGCTGCCACGATAAGAAGACCCAAAGATGCTTATCACACACAAGACACTTCATGTGCAGAGCCTACCTGAACGTGAATTCGGTGCAACAGACAGCATCAAAACAAACATGACTGGTCTTATTTTCCTGAGGGTAAAAGCAATACAGATAACACTTTGTCAGCCACAAACTTCCAAGCACGTTCAAATTTTGGCTCCATTTCTAGCAAAGCTGCCCCCCATTTCTAGTGCCCAGTGCTCAACACTGAAGTCCCCCAGAGAGGCAGAGGTAGCATCACTGTCTGAGTCATGATCTGACCTAGGGAATCCCTGAACTTGGGAATCTCTGGCTTCCAGGTCATCGTCACCCTGAAATACAAACCCCAGCAGAGCACCAGTCTGAGACCCTGCGGCCCTGCTCAGGGTGCTGGCAGCTCCCTGGCTTCTTGTATTTGCACCAGCTCCAGGGCAGCCTGACCTCCTGAAACAAGAAATTCCAGGCTCTGTGGGAGAAGAGATGAGGAAGCAGCCATTGACGTTGCCACAAATACACCACTCAAAATAAAAGTGGAAAATTCAGGAAACTGTCACTTTACGTATTTTCTCCTTTTGTGTGCTACAGAATTACAAGGTGCTCTTAGGCCTTTTCACAACCGCATCTGCTGCAGCAGACATTAAAACCACAACTGTGTGTGTGCCCAAATAATCAAAATACAGAATTCCAAGGCAGGCATGATTTTTTTTTAATTAGGTCTTTAAAAAGTCAAAAATCAAACTGAAAAAAATAGAGTACCATCTAAGCTGACATTAAACATGTAACAAAGTGTGTTCCCCCCCACACCAGTTCTCACCTAGGGCTAAGACATGAGGGCCTCTCACTGCCTGAGGCTGCTCCTCCTTATGGGGAGCAGAGCACTTAACCCCTCTTCTTAAAAAGGAACTTCCAAGTAGGATGATTACAACAAACTAGAGCTCTGATAAAACAAGATCTACAAGATCTACCACACTAGGAAGATATTGGTAGAAACACCATTGCTGGTTCTAGTGTCAATATTTCATTGACCAGCCAGAGAAGGCCCCGAGGAAAATGTTTCGGAATGGAAATGAGAGAGTCCATTAGACCTAGAGGCACCTGCACAAGAAGTGCTCACAGGTACAGGTGGCTCCAATCATGAAAATGACCATTAGACCTAGAGGCACCTGCACAAGGAGAAGTGCTCACAGGTGCAGGCATCTCTAATCATGAAAATGTATCATAACAAGATCCAATGAGACCAGCTTAAGATAGGAGAATAAAATCAACCTTTACCTGCACTTGCTTAACAGCAAGCACCATTAATGGTTGGGGAGGGAACATATGCAACCATTTCAAAGCTCCCAGCTGAGAGGCTTTTCAAAACCAGATGTGCTTTAAGGCAGCCTTGGACTTGAAAGTGTTTGTTGACTCAGGGCAGCAAGTGTAAGACACTACACTTGAAGACACTTCAGCCTTTGGGCAGCACTCTGCAAGGAGCCAGACTATTGATCATTTAATTACATGAGGGCCATGAAGTCTGTTAAACTACTAAGCTGAGAGCAGCCCAGCGCTGCATTGAGGATTTGGGGAGGATTTGTCATTTTGCGTGTTGCTACATTCACCTAAAACCATGCATTTCTTCAAACTGCTCTAGATGCTCAGGCACTTACTTCCACTTACCGCAAGGAGAGGGGACACGCAGGCCAGTGTCACACAGCTACAGTGACAGCAGGTGGGCAAAGCTGGCTCTGGACTTCGTTGGACACAAGCAGAGCAGAAGCAGAGGCCTCCCGACAGCCCCGGGACTGTGTGCAAATACTGTCACCAGCAGCAAGGGACAGTTTTCCCATGAGGAGGAATAGCTCTGGTGAGCCAGGAGCAACCCCTTCTGCGCCTGTTCCCAGGCCAACCCCTAGGCAGGCCGATAGGAAGGCTAATTTACTACTAAACTTTGTGCTGTCTTTCAAAAATTATTTTAAATATTTATTTAATAGTCATTTTGGCCTAAAGTTGCTCAGCTAACAACCATGTAGTAACTTATGATTTGACTGTTGGAAAAGAATATTTAAAGTATCAGTAACACCCATTAAAATTTATATATTTTTTTCGGTCTGCCTCATCCGTTCAAACAAAATCCAGATTTTGTTCCATACCAAATTAATGTTCTACTAAACATTGATGTCTATTGGTTCACTATTCAAAACCACACACAAGCCCCTAAATATTTGGTCTTACTACATTTCATGTTTATATATAGATTCAAACTTGGGTCACCAGCACCCAATGTGAAATTTTTTGGCTTCCCTCAAGAAACAGTGCTGGACATGACTCTGATAAGGTTTCTAATCGGCCAGAATTTATGTTCTGTTCCTTCAGCCTTGGCTTCACTGTACATCTTGCTATGCTTTTAGGCTGGGTATAAACATGACCACACATGCCCATGCAAAGACATCAAAGAGCCCGTTGAAAGACAACTCTCCCTCACACATTGATTCCCCTTCGAAGGGGTGAGCAAACATCTTGCTCTGCCTCCTCATGGTAATGTGTTATCGAGGCACTGTGCAGAAAGGAGGCCCTATAAAGAAAACTACAGAGAACAGAGGGAAAAAAAAACAACTACCAAAAAGACCAACAAAAACCCTTCACAAACAGCAACCTTCATAACATAACAAAAAATGATGCTGCCAAAGCTTTGAAGAATGTGATTGTAAGAAAAAGAAAAAGAAAAGGTTATGTCTTTAAAGTTTTACATGACTATAAATAAAAAAATAAGTGTGAAACCTGTCAGGAGAATGTTAACAGAAGCCAGATTATTTTCAAACAGGATCCAAAAAAATGCCAAGAGTACTTAGGTGGTATTGACTTTAGTAGCAAAGCCTTGAACGCAGCCAAGAAGTCTGGCCCAGAAAGGGCTCGCTTGTCTGTGGGCTGTCGGCTATTAAAGGGCTCGTGACCAGAGTGTCTAAGGTGTTTAAGAAAGAAGGTGTTTGACAGGGTGTTTAACAGAAACCTCCACATCTTTCCTGAGGAACCACCAGAACCAGACTACACAAACATCAACACTGCACGCACAGTTGCAAGGCGAAGCAGCTAGTGCTAATGGGAGAATAGCTGCGCTTTTAAGAACACATTAGCACATAAAAGCAGTGTCATCTTTTGCCACGCAACAGAGATGGCCCTGTTGGGACACCCCAAGGCTGGAGACTCGTGTCCACACACCAAAATCCTTCCAGGAGCACCAGCCTCTCTTGACACGCTAAGCACAGACTCCGCTAACCACAGACTCGCAGCGCAGTTGCACGTATCCTTACACTGCTCTATCCATCAGGATTCTTTTTCCAGGTCTGCAACAACCAAGATTTCCTCCTCTGCAAACCAGAAAAGGGTCTCCCAAGCAATGAGCTGGTGAGACTGCAGGTTGAACACTGCAAGGCATCTGCCACCCTGTTCTCTTCTTCACTTTCTCCATTAACCCTTAATTCCTGCTTTACCCAACCTCTTTCATCTCTCCCTAGGGTCTTGATTCATTTTTTTTTTCTTTCCATAGGTAAACAGCAAGGCTTACATTTGCATACCTTCATTTAGATGGTTAGGAACCTTCATTATTTTGATAGCTGATATTCCAAAGAGGAAATCACAAACAAATGCCAATTCCTAGAGAGCCATTCAAATCGTCAAAGAAATGAAGTAATTCCTGGTGCTGTCAGGGAAAAGATTAATGGCAGACATGCAAATCTTCTCTTTTCTCCCCCTTAATTTTAATGGGTGACCTTGTGCTATGAATGAAATGACAACTATGAAAAGTTACTTGAAAAATGCAACATACCTGTCACCCGGTTTCCAAAAACCAGTAAAATGTTAAAATAAATTGAAAACTTATGTTGCAGTAGGGCCTTATAAATAGACATTCAATGCAGCTCAAGGCACAGTATAATAAAGACACGATTATAGACTATAATTAGCAATTTAAAGACACATTTATCACAAACTTTGAGAGATCTAGTTATCCTTAATTTAACCTCATTCCTTAAATCAGAAATTCAGTCTTGAGTAAGAAAGATCTTCAGGGTGAAACCACCATTTTGTTTTGGTATTTTTGTTAGCCAGGTTTGGTTTCACTTTTTTTTATTATTATTATTTTAATTTTTATTTTTCTTGTAGGGGGCATTATTTACTTATTTATTTTAGTGGGCTTGCCATGGTGGGAAATATTGAATCATGACTCAAAGGTATAAATTATATCAAAGTACTAAAATAATGAGGAAGTTTGTTAGATAAACAGGACTTATTTCCATGTGCTCTCCAAGAAAAACAAAAACAATTACTTCATGTGCAGCATCCAGAAACACAGCCCTATCTCACCTTCATATAGCACCACAGTACCACAAAATAGCATAAGGGAGCTCCTACGTGTAAAACTCATACATTTATCTTGTAATATATTAAATATGTGGACAAACACATTATCTACTCCACCACTTCTCTAGATTAATGCAAACTAAATACTTGGTTTCCACTGGTACATTGTTAGTTCATGAAAAAAGCCTCAATATTCCAGGATTTTATACCTGAACATACTACTTTAATTTGATGGTTTAAAGAAAAAAAGTAACCTATCTGGCTAATGATGGTGCATTCTAAAAAATAAACTGCAACTTGTAGGGAGTTAAGTGCTTCCAAACAGAAAAACTTACCAAACGCATCTCTCAGGATTGTATCAAACTCAGAATGCACAGGCATCCCGTTGGAGAGATATTTTTGTGCACCATTAAGCAAAATAAATCATTCCTACACTTAAAATTAAACATATGAATGCTTGAAGCACTGAGGCTTTACCATTTAATCCTGCAAACTGTTAAACTACTTTATCGTCCTTAACAGGACACCTCAAATGGAATGGAGGCTTTAGCATCATTCTCTTCATAATTAAAAAAAAAAAAAAAAAAAGCTTTAAAGCAATGATTTCCAAATTGCTAGCTTAGTCTTCAGACTCACGGAGAGCAGGTACCACATACCACAGGCATAACCACGCCAAAGAAAAGAGTTTTAATATTTCTGTATGAACCAGGCCAGATTCACCAGACCAAGAAAGAAAAAAAAGCTTTAAAGCAATGATTTTCAAGTTGCTAGCTTAGTCCTCAGACTCTCACAGAGAGTGGGTACCACAGGCATAACCAGGCCAAAGAAAAGAGTTTTAACGCTGAAAATGGCCCTGCAAGCCCTCCTCCATCAGCCGAACCCCAGATTCTGCTGACTTTTCTGTGAATCAGAGTAGAAAACCCACCATTGCAGCCTCTGGGGTCTTTCCCTGTCTCTCTGCTCCTTTGTGAGCGGAGCCCAGAGACACCCCCGTGCCACCGCAGGGGAAACGTCACCGCAGCCATGGTGTGGCTGGGCTAAAGCAAGGTGAGTAACGTTGTTCCGAAATGCTGGATGCATTAATTAGCATAATGACAAATTCATTTCCATGCTGCTGAAGCAGAGAGGAAATTACCACATATTGCTGGGGGAGCCGTAAAATACACAGGAACAACAAGCAAACAGAGGGTCACTGATCGCCCTTTTGTCCACGGCCGCATGCAGGCAGCGGCTTCAAAAAACATGTTTAGAAAATTGGTTAAGTTCCACATTTTTATCAGGCATCCATCAGCGCACCATGGTTTGCCTTTTAAGAATGAACTTGCTGAAAACCGTTGGTTAATTGTTGGTGATTATAGGAGGTGGCCTCTGCCAGCAGCCAACGCGGGACCCCCAGCTCATCCCCGTCCACAGGAGGCCGCAGGGGACCCCCCAGAGCCCCGCTACAAGGGACAGCCCTGAGTCTGCAGCACTTCTAGGCTTGAACCAGAGCAGAGAGCCCGGGCTGTGATGCTGCTGCTCACTAATAAGCTGAGATTTGCAGTGAGCAGCACAAAGCACCGGCCTGCCCGGGGCTGAACACGTCGCCCGCAGCCCCTGCCAGCCAAAGCCCCGGAGACCTCATCCCTATAAAGACATGAAAGGGCAGAGAGGGACGGAGCGCGGGGCCGTGGTTCGTCCCTGTCCGTTTGCTACAGGCGAGCTGATTCACCTGGAAGGGATCTGTTTCATCCCAACTGTTTTTCCCAGACTTTGTGCTTCACAAGACGATAAAGGCTACAGGATAAGCCTCACACCTCAGGAAATACCCTTGGCTTTCAGTTTCCAAGGCCTAAACAGCTTCATTGCCGAGTCTTTGTTCTGTTGTTGATGTTATGATAATTCATTTCCTTCACACATCAGGCAGTCTGGCTGCACATTAGAGGTTTATTTCAACCACATTCCTTCAATAAACACACACATATACACACACACATATATACACACAGACATATACGCACACTCATAAAAATAAAAGCTTCAGAAATGATGAGGCCTTGGAGCTGCATTTGTATCTCTTCGTTGATTATTTCCATCTCTCTCTTGCTCTGTGCACTTATCAGCTAAAGAGAATGAATTATCCCTTTCAAACAGGTCAAACTCCCGCAAGAAGAAAAGCCACATGTTTGAGAGTTACGTTTTGTCCCTTTCTGGTTTCAATCACACCATTAAAGCAACCCCTGCACTGTAGTTGTCTGCATTATCTGCAGATAGGCTGTTATCTGGTCATATATGAGGGTAATACATTGATTTTTATTTATTTATTTTTACACCAAGTCTCTTCCCAAAGGTGGGGAAAAAGGAGAACACTTGTTTCCAAACACATGATCGAGCAAATTCAAGCCAGAAGTCATGGAGCTTATCCTGATTTTCTGTGCAACACCGCTTATCCTGCTCTGCCTCCTCCTCGGAAGGACTGTATCCCTAACTTCCCAAACCCACCGGTGCACAGGCAGTTTTCTGGGAGGCAGCCTGAGAGTTTTTGCTTCTGGGTAGCAAGATTTGTTGCTGGGCCTCAGATTGCTTCCAGGTTTATTGCAGGAGACCTGGGTTGCATGTGTATTTAATGTGCAGAGATGCTGAGATCAGCAGAAGTTCCCTATCCATCCAGCCTCCCAAACAAATTGAGGCGGAATTTGTTCCAGCTTTTGAAAGAAAATTGACACATACTTGAACCCACCTCCCGTTCACATGAGACTCATTTAACACGACAGGTGTAGCTGTGCATGTCGAGAAGAAAATGCACAATAATGGCTATTTTTTGCATTAGATTTAATTATATTTGTAATACGGAGGGATGCACTAGTTCTCCAAAGCCTTTCCAGTTCTATCTACAGTGGTCCCATAAATTAAAACTTGCAATATGGCAGCTTTTTTTTTTTTTTTCCAGATTATGAAACGCCAGTGACGCAGTTAATAAGGTGGCCATCATAATCAAAGAAGACTGGAAAGGCTCAGTGCTCCATTTTGCAGAAAATCTCTAATTCTCACCCCAGCATGAGTCTTAATTTCCATTAACATCTGTGGAAGCCTCTGCTTACACGACATGCAAGAACATGCAAGCTCCATGTTAAATGGACGCGGATGAGATAAAAATGCTGTTCTCAAGGCATAACCACAAAGCTTTCCAGGGGAGAAATTGTGGAGACTGAGATTTTGATTCTGCACTAGCAATTCTACCAGTATTATTTAATCACTCCACTGCTCATCTTATCCAAGATGTTTTTATGTATGCCTGGATATGTCCGTTATTAAACACGTCATGCCCTGTCAAACCTGAACAAACTCTGCAGAGATATCAGCTAACTTAAATATGCAAACATGTACACCCAGCAGCTCTGCCTGAATAAAGATTTCCAAAACAATTTCCCCTATCTTCATTTAATTTGGGACTTATGATAGAAAAAACAAAAAAGTCATGTATTTTGGTATTTTTAATTTAGACAAACCTCTGGATTTTTAAGCAATAGTCACCTATAACCAGACTAAAGCTCTCACAGAACATTAAGCAGCCAATAAGACAAATATTTTCCTGTTTCCACCACATCAGTCAGGTTTCAGTGATACCAGGATGCCCCTCATTCGGGAAAATCTCTCCTCACTTACAGACCTTGCCAGCTTCACCTCTGCGTATCTTTTTCCGCTAAGCTTATATAAGTTGAAAAGAGGAGGCCCCGTATAGTATCATGGAGGGTCATTCTGCAGAAAACCTTCCCTTCTATGTGATGACAAGTCCATAACTCACACTAGAGGTTACAACACCATTTCCTGATCAAAATAGTAATAAGCTTAGTACAAATAGTTCTAAACTAGATCTCTCCTAGCTATTAAACTGAGGATGGTGTTAGATGAGGGTTTGCTCATAATTATTCATTCTGCTTCACAACAGAACATGTCACTGTGAATATTTTCAGTCGTGATTCAGAGAATCTTCCTGTTGGCAGCAGGATCTCTGGACCTTTCTGAGCAGAGATTAAGTGGAATACCTTGTGTTGTGCTTGTCACAAGCTGCTGACCTGTATCTGTGGGGTGGAGAACACTATTCTCCAGGGAGCGTCCATTTAATATTCTTATCTATGCTGGGACCTTTTCCATTAATAGATGTCACAATAAGGGCAGGCCTTTGTCACCAAGCCACTACAGTCTACTGCTTAATCACCCGCAACACAGGTGCGACCTGAAGCCCTGGCATGAATATCCAAGCGCAAGTCTCATCCTGGCTGTGGAAATGGGACAGGATAGGATGTTTGCTTGTTTTCAAAAAAAAAAAAAAAAGAAAAAAAAAGTTCAAACCAAGCCAAACTTCTTCCATCAGTTCCGACAACAAAAATATCAGTCGCTAGCATTGGGTGGGAAAGCACAGGGAGCACCTCAAGAGGAATGACCATAAGAGGAACAAACCTTCTTCAACCTCGCCTTCCTCAAATATAAAGATGAAAATTTTCAACTTCAATAAAAGAAAATATTTGGAAAAAAAAAACTAAAAAATTCTAGTTTAAATATAATAGAGAAGATTGGCTTAGTAATAACCAGTGTAGTCTAAGCTCCCTCTTCTGGTATTCTGGAGTAAATATACTCGAGTAAGGGCTCCACAGGCCAGCACTTGATTTCCAAAATGTACCAGCAAAACATTCACACAACTCAGACAAAAAAGCCCATTAAAATTATTCAACCTCTTTTACATTGTTTATGTGTTCTTAAGCCAATGTGGATGTCCAAACATTGAAAGTCATTAGGAAACAGAATTGCACGATACCTCTTCACTTCCTCTGCGAATCCTTCAGGTTCTTCCCCAGCTGGTCCTACAGCATCACCCGGGGCAGCAAGCAAAGGTGCATCCTCAGAGACCACGGCAAGGAGGCTGCCAGGTTCTTTGCAGCTACCAGGCTCGGAAGCTCTGTAAAACAGTTGTTAGCAGTGAGCAGAGAGATTGCAGAGGTGTGCAGGAAGCTTCAGGGGATCTTAGATATAGCCAGAGCTTCTCAGCCCCGCCAAAACCTAAATACTACCTCTCTCTGCCATCCCACCCCAAATTACTTCTTCCTACAAAGCATGTTTCGTGGTTTCCATCAGCAGGTTACAGTACTTCTACTGCAAATGTCAACAGCACTTACCAGACCTCATTAAATCTCAGAAGTATTTAAGTGTTTTCTGTGCTTTCTGTACATGAAAATAGTGCAACTGTGCAAATCACTAATGGCAGCTTTGCAGTCCTGTCATGCAGTCTTCTCCTTGAGTCTCCTTGTGACTCAAGGGAAGTTGCTGGTTGCTGGAGACTTGCCTTTAAATAAAAAATTAAGAGCCAGAACTAAATTTGCCTATTTTAAAAGGCCTCAGTATGCTGTAAAACTTAAAGCACCCAGAACTCGTTCCTTGAATCACAGAACTTCAATATTACTGTTTTTGTTAATTCTGGCCAGCAGAGCCTCACAAGAGTCAGGCTCAGAAATAGAAAGTCATTAAATGAGTTCAACAGCCCTTGAGCACAGGCTGGAAGGACTAAATTTCTTTAGAGCAACACAAGTTGGGAACTAAGGGTGGCAGTGCCCTCTCCTGGTCCCCTGAGAAAAGGTGCCCTTGATGGGAGCAAAGGTCCAAATTTAATTGAAAATAAGATGATTATCAATAGCTAAAAAAGGGGCACACGTGAGAAAACAGTCAGTTGCCACAATCACAGACATGGGATGGAGAGGGAACTTGTATTTCCCAAGGCAGGGCAGAGCAGAACGTGCTGTTTCAGCAGCGCACGTCCCCAGGCCTGTTGATGTCCTGTTGGCTGAGGCAAACCCAAGAAGGCAGAAAGGCCTGGAGAGCTCCCTGTGGCAACAGACAGCAGTGCAAATAAAGCTGGAGTGCTCTTTAGGGAGGAAAATCACCTGGGCCTCCAGAACTGCATCCCGCGAAACACTCGTTTGCATTTTCCATTGCTTTGAACATGGGGTTGCCATAGTCCTCTGGCTCCTGACTACACTCATTAAACTGATGACAGAAAACAAACCACATAACCAGTCATTTTATGTCTTGGAAAAAACACACAGTTAAACACACAGTTCTAAAAGTCAGTTTAGCTTGTCATACGCGGATGAAAACAAAACAGCACTGGCTACTACACCTAAATTACAGAACGAGCGAGTCCTTTGGACAAAACCGCCGGGGCAGTGGGTGCCCTGCAGCAGTAATCCCAGCCTCAGACGTGTGTGACAAGAACCTGTCCTTCACCTCCCTGTCCTCTGCGGCTGCTCCAGGCCCCCCAGGGCACCAGCCCCACGGAGCATCACCCTCCTCTCGCACCAGCTCCCGCTGGCTGGGACCGGGACACCGACGCCTGGGAAAATACAGGCAAACCAGCCCGTGGGGAAGGAGGTGCTTTTAGGCTGCCAGAACTAAGTATGAACAGTTATTTTAGCCATTTGTTTTAAAATTTCCTTCCTCTCTCCAGTTCAACCTCTCTCTGGGTTGAATAGCTGTATAAAGTGAATAACTGGCATTACTAAGAGTTGATGATGTTCAGGAACAAGTTTTCCGCAACTTTGTAAACAAGTATAAAGCACAGGCCTTCACACATGTAATTCACATCCTGACTTTAGTTAGGGTACACATCAAGAAGAGAGCATTTATCCCCTAAAGCATTAATCCCGTAACTTGCTAAGATCACAAGGGCTATTTCTAAAAGTGGTCATCCTTAATTAGCTCACATTCAAAAAGTTATTACTTGGCCATATGGGCTAGCTATTAAGCAATTTCTTCTAAGAAGTTAGCCAATTAGCTCTGCTTGAAGCACTTTTCTGCCTTTGCTACCAACCCCCTTTCCTCTCCTTTCCCCAATTGGCTCAGACTGAGCTGACACAGCCACAGACTCCGCAGCATTTCCAGGCACATCACTAATAAACGCAGCAAGCGGTTTCCTTTTCTCATGCACAGGACTTTTCCCTTTGCTAAAAATGTCTTTGTCCTAATATAGCAATAGCATCGCATATATACAAAGGGTATGTGACTATATAGGGTCACAGGACGATTAGAGAAAGTGGGATATTAAAGCAAGAAGTAAACTGCTAAAAATAAGTGCATGTTGAACATCTGTTTGGAGAGTAAACAGAGAGCAGAGAACACAAACAGCTCACAGGAGGGGTCGGTTAGGCAGAAACACCAAATGCACCTGAATGAGGGACTCCATGCTAAACACGTGCTCTATAAATACCCCAGTTAATCACTTATAGGGGCACCTGCTGCCCTGCCATCCTGCACACCCGCTGCTCATCTGCTGCCTTCCCTTCCCCACCGGCTACTTGCTGTTCCAAGTCCTTCCACATAAAAGAGAAACATTTTTCATAGAAATGGACCTTCATTGATGCACTTTGCAGAGCAAAACCAGGCAGGAAGTTAGAGGGAGGCTGAGCAGGATCCTCTCACTAAGAAAAAGATTTGCCATTAAGCTTTCTTTACAACTGGTAACACTCAAAGGGTTATGACCCAAATGGATATGACCCATGAGGCCTGATCTTCTCAGCGCACAATGATCCATCTATGCTTTGGGCACTCTTTATCCTACTGAGTCGAGCTGAATAGAAAACATTCTTAAACATACACGGAGACACAATTGGAAGTAATTTGCAAAAGTCATTTGCTGTCCTTCTGAGGCATAGACAGGCTGAGGAACATGCTGAGCATCAACAGCTTCCTCCTGTGAGCTGTAGGACCAGGGAAAGGTCCATCTCCAGACACAGCAGCGCTGCACATGGTGCATTTGACACCACCTACACAGGCTGCCACCCCATCACTTGCTGCACCAGCTCCACACTAGGAGCCGGGAAAGACACTGGTGCACAGGAATATATTGCCTTCCAGTGCTCTAATCCAAGCGAGTTTAGAATAATTTTCATTTCCTGGCATCCACAGCTGAGCTCTGTCAGCACCTTAAGCTCTTAATACTCACATTTGTAACCAGTCTCATGCGGGTGGCTCAGCTGCAGGCACTGCTCTAGACTAAAAGCTGTGCCACAACCTGCATCTTGTCCCTGGGATTCAATACAAGAGCAGAAGCTTTCCTTGGCATGTGGAAAACACAAGATTAGGTCATGCTGACTGCTACTTTTATGACCTGCCTCCAAGGACAGGCCATTCACCGAGGTCTCTCCAAACAGTTTTTCCTGCTGCTTTTCCACCCACAAGACAGACAGAAATATTACAGGGCTAATCCCTGCCAAACACACAGACTCTGCTCAGAGGGGTTGGATACCTCTAAGGACGGACCCCCTGGATAAGCCAGGACATGGATCCAACAATTTTGGCCTTTGCAATCTAGACATTTCTTACACATGGGAGAAGCCCTGCTGCAAAGCTCTGCACCTGCAGCCTAAGGAGAAAGATGCAACAGCCAAAAGTTCTGGCACCACGTGCCCTGGCAAAGCAGAGAACTTGGCTTTTCACTGCTAACACACAAACGCCTGGCAGACCAGCCAGTGAACTTCGAACCCAGTGTTTTCTCCAGGCCACGACTCCACAGGTTTGGTAAATAAAATCTACTTATTGATGCCGTGTGGTCTTTGATCAATATGTTATCAGCAGGGGAAAAGATGCAGACAGTTATCCCCAAGAAACAAAACAAAGATATAGTTTCTTGACTGGACAGATGGACGAGCAGAATCGGATCTCTTATTATGCACTGCCATCTGGAAGATATTTAGTACAAACTGACCCCTGCCTTATATACAGCATTATTTTTCCTTGTCAAAGGGCATACCATCTGTATTATATGACACCCCGATGGGGAAATGCTCATGTGGAAGAAAAAGAAACTGTTAGTAAACAACTAAAAATGTTGCAAAATTGCACTTTACCGTTGTATTTTATTACAGATAGACTGGAAAAATATCATGCTATCTAATAAGCTGCTAACATTACAATAGCGTAACACACAGGTACAACAAGGAAGCACTGACACCAAGACATTTTATGTCCATGCATTAGAGGTTTTTTCTGCAATTACGCTGAAAAGTGGTAGTGCAATATTTCTATACAAAAAGTCAAAAAACAGTGGCTGTCACATGGGTGTTTTACTTATATAGATGAGTATCTGCTCCATGTCACGGAGCAGGTAAAAAGGACATGGGAGATAAGGCAATGACATGAACAACAGCCTTCACTGAAGTCCATCCCTCGGGCAAGGAGAGGCCAGTCCTGCTATGACTGATCTCCATTTAAATGAGCACAACCCCATCAGGTTTAAGAGCACTGCCTTCGTTTGCAAGCAGCAGCAGCTGTCACAAGGGAGTTGCATCGTGTCCTTCTGAGGCAGGAATCCACTGGACACACACTGGAGCTCCAGCCTTTCTGCTGTTGGTGCAGGAATCTTTGCACTTTAGCCAGAGCAGAATAAGGAAACAAGACCCCGGTTCTCTGCTGCACAACTTGCCAGCCCTGCAGGCTCCCCTGCATGGGCTAATCACAACCCAGCGTTAATACTCAATGCATGCAACTCACATGAAGGAAGAAACCCGGAAAGCAATTGGATTGGCAACTCACATGAAGGAAGAAACCCGGAGACTAACATTTGGAAAGCAATAAATCCATTTTAAACACAATGTTATCAAGTAGAGCAAAAGCAAAACTTCAATACAATTAAACTTCAAGATCCAAATGAGAATGAACAGTGTGAATTCCTGAGGTTTACAAGAAGCAACAAACTTCAACTAATGTTGTTCTTCCTAAAGGTTTCCTAAAATGACATCTAATCATAGAAAGCCTGTGTGCCTTTTTCTCTACAAACAGCAAACTATCCCTTCAAGGGTGATATAGTCTTCTAATTCAGGCTGTATTCAAGAGACCATATATAGATTTTGCTGGTACTGTTGGTATTCATTTTAATTCTGCTTCGACTCCTTTATTGCTTACTCTTTCCTAACCCGCTTGCCACTGTGGTAGACTACTGGAAAGGGAAGACAGACTCCACAAAAACCAGTAACCCCATTACTTTTGCTAAAAATAAATGTGTCTATCGTAAAACTTACAATATAACCGGAAGAAATCCACATCATTAGCTTCCCATCACAAGCTCCTCTAGAGCATCTTGTCTTGGTTTTAGGAAAAAGGTTGTTTCTCACAGATGCACTTGTCTGGGGACTGGTGAAAGACCAGCACGGATTAAACTCCCCACCTTTTGAGGTAGGTTTTACAAGCACAAGCTTCTCTGTTCCTTTGATGCCTATTATCAGCACTTCAGCTAATCAATTTAATGCCAGCTTAAATACACTGTGCAAGTTTAGACTCTGCTGAAGTCACAGTGACTGAAGGGTAAACATCCTGAAAGACTTTCTCTGCTGCTGGCAATTCAGAGAAACTCATGTGTCCAAAGATCACAACAGCCCAGCTGCCACCAACACAAGTGAGGCCCTGATTTAAGGCTCAGTGCAAAGAAGAGGAGACAAAGAGCTCAGTGCCCCAGAGAAATGAGATACTTGACCCGCTTTCTAATCACCATGATGCTGTTGAGGAACTTTACAAAGCTAAAGATTAACAAGAAAGTGCCTGAAGGATCGCTTTGCATATGATATTGTATATACACATTGCACCTTCATGCCGTGCAGTGCAACCCTTGGACTTTGGATGGCCCTGATTCAGGCTCAGGGAAAGGTAAATGACACCTTGCTTTGAAGGTTCTGACTGAGAGAGAATATTTAACTCGTGACAGAGGTTACACTGGCACTCTGCTCACACACAGACTCATGAAGCCCTCACTGACCAGCCAACCCGATGCATCTCTGTCCAAGAAAAGCTCTAACGATTTCTTTGCTAGCTTCAGCCTTTGCTGAGGACTCTCTCAGCCACGCAGTGACACAAGGAAGCTTTAGGCTGTTGCATCCCAGCGCTTGAGCTGTGTTTTACAGTACCTTGGTGCAGTCAGCTCAGTGGCATCCACAGGGTCCACATTTCCACAAGGCGCAGAAACGGCCAACGGGTGCTCGGGAGTACCAAGGGGAGAAGCCAACTGGGTATCATCACCTGGCCCAGGAGGGCTGCGGAGAGCAAAAAGAGGGGAAAGAGCAGGCTTAGAGGTCTGAGTTACTGCCAAATTATTGTCACTTGGCTGTTAGAAACACCTGCTGTTTAGCTTCTGTATGGTAATTTACATGTTAGTGAAAGTGAAAGTAGCAGGTTGTTTCCTTTTTTAATATGTTACTTTTGTGTACATCTTTATTATTCCCCCTGGAACTGACGTCACTGTGTAACAACTACAGGAGCAACGAGATACTCCAACCCAAAAGCAAATTAACCCGATGTTGATTCTGTTGCTAAAAGAAAAGGGAGAAGCCAAGCTACAGTTCAAATGAGACTCTCAAGCTTTCCTTGAATCAGTAACGAAGGAGGCCTGTTGAAGAATATTTAAGAATATATTTTCTTTTAATTTCCATTTTACTTTCTAAGCAAAGACACTTTATCATGTGCATGACCTGAAGCCGTAGCTGTTGTTGCTGTCTCTACCCCATGGAACTCAGCTGTCTTTTTAGCACTAAGAATTACTTCCTTGCCTGAAGATTACAACCTTGCCTAACCTCAGATCCAGCTGTTATGTATAACTCAATACTGCAGTTTTATTTCTGTTTAAAAAAATATAATAATGAATTAAACTTCATTATTATAACATTAATGTCATCCTGGCAATGACTAAATACTGCCAGAGTTTACTGACATTTCTCTTATTTTATCTGAGGGGTCTGCAAAAACACAAGACAAAAACATCAAGCTTATTTTCTCTCTTAAAAAAAAAAAAAAGATTCCATTACATACATTCATTAATTGTTTTAATTACACACTCTAAACTAGTGTTTCTTCTTCTCAGTTCCTGCCTCAGCATCCCCCCGCGCTCCAGTTAGTTTGCTCATGACAGCCCTGACAATCTTGGTGGCATTTCCCCGAGTTGCACAAATACAAGTTGAGTTAAGTCATTGCACCAAGTGCAGCCTCGGCTGCCAACCTAGAAGATTTGATTATTTGTGAAACGTACAGTATTCCTTTTATCTGATTACAACAGTAAGCAAAAAGTGTCTGCACGTTCAGTGATTAACACCTCACTGTTCAGCTTATTTTAGGATGCATTGGGCTTCTAGTTTGCTTCTGTACAGCAATTTTCAAACAGTTTATGGACACTGGAACTTCTTGAAACTCAGTCTCACTTTGGGAAGGTGCTGGTGAAGCCACCCTGCTCAACAGGGTCAAACCATAAAGTCATCCAGGAACTGCTCGGACCAGTTCCACCACTGAAATTCCTGTGCATCGCATCCACCTTCACCTTGCCTGCCACAAAGTCACTGCAATGATCCCTTTGCAGCCACCGGCTTTTCAGGCCAATTTGCTGAAAGAATTGAGCTGTATAAAAAAGCTGCGAGTTTTTTCCATTCCTCTGTCCAAATTCTGGCTCAAGTCTGGAAGAAGATCTGCTTAAAATTGCTTCCAAATTCTACTTATGATAGGCATGAGTGAAATGTTTTTCAAATGAAAAATACTTCAGTTTAACAAACAGTTGCTTACCAACAGCTGCAGCGAGGACGCTAAATTGTCACAAGACCAAAGGGTTCAGTCTGGTATCGGTGTGTCACAAGGGGAAGTCTGACCATCTAGTGTCCTTAGTCTCTTGGGTTTCATAATTTCACTTTTAAGGCCTAGATTTAATACCCTTGAAAAGAGATTTTTTTTTTTCCCAAATCATTGTAAAGAAGGTAGGCTGCAAATAGCAAGATTCAGACAAAGTTTTAACTTCTACTTGTGCACATTAAATAACAAAGAATGAATAAGAAATAATGGCATAAGCGCCTGTAGGATTTCTATTTAAACACATGAGGTCTGAACTCTACCGAGGCAAGAAACTTCTGAAATGAGGCAGGAAGTGTATTCTTTTAGATATGTGAAAAAACATGGATTTACATGTAGCGGACAGAGAGGCAAGCAAGGATGGTTCAGTTTGTGGGTTCTCATTTTGCATAACAAAGCTGTGATGGATCCATTTGTTGTTCTCCTACCAACTCCAACAAGATGCAAGCAGTTCCCCTACTTCATACTCACCTTTTAAACAGTTTCAGCATTGACGCTGGGTACAGAAAGCAGCTACAGGTCTTAGTGTTTTCTCCCTATCCACATTTTTCCAAATAGGAGGCCTGGATGTGGCTTCCACTGAACTGTCACCAACCACAAGTTTGAGTTTACTCCAAGGGAAACCAAGAAGCGTTTCAAGCCCTGCTCTCTCCCAGTCCCAAACACTTGGTTGTTCCTAATGAGATAATCATATTATTACAGAACCTGGATTTACCCTGGGAATTTCTGGAAAACGGCACCAACCAACGAACAAAGTGAGGTCTGACCATTCTCTTCCCCCACTATTTCATTTTCTGCAAGAAACAAAATGTTGCAAATGAAACAAAATGTTGCAAGGCCCAGACACAAAATCCTCTAGATTTCATACTTGACTTTGCAATAACTTGGGCCAAACAGTTTTAATTTAGCCTTAGTATACACATGCATGAGGAAAAACATCATTCCACTGCAGAAAAATCTTGGGAGGGTGTATTATATTAAGAAAGATTCTTCATTTTTATGCTCCTTGCAAGAGAAAGAAGTCTATTGGTATCTACATTAGTTTCAATATACGACCAGATTGAAAAAACAAACTTCACGTGTAGAAAACCCAAGCTCCATGCACCTAAGATATTTTTGCTCTTTAATAGTATTTTCATGACTAGCAGGACACCTGTCGATGGTGTCTCAGGTAGGAGATTTTCTTGAATTAAAACCAACAGTACTGGTATCAGAAGCAAAAACTACTCTCGCGCAGAAGTGCTAAATTAGCAATCAGCATATAGAATAAAAATGCTTTAATTCTATAGTGCTTCTCTTGATGTTATATAAGATCTGCTTAAGGATTAACTATTTCTGAAAAGTCATAGCCAAAAATCTTAATTTAACCCCTTGTAAAAAAATCCCCAAATATAGAACCCATTTTATCTCCTAGCTAGCTTAGGGGACATCCATACAACCAAATGATGCCACTACAGCATAAGTACACATGCCAGAATCATCTTTAAAATCATATACATGTATAATAATGTGTCTAATAACACATAATAACGGCATCCTCAGTTACCTTTCTAGTTACTGGATAAGATATAAGAGAGGATTCATTTAAAAGTCCATGACAACACATCCCCATTCACAAGTTCTCAGGTTTTAGAAAACACCCTGCACCATCTTCTAAACGCCTGAGCCAGCGCGAGTCCCGCCGTGCAAACAGAGTAATGGGGGGATCCAAGAGACCAAGCGCTAATTAAACAAGATCCTTGTCCTGTGCGGGGCATGTAAGTTAAGGATCAGGGAACAAATTCAAACGGCAAAGGGCTCTGGATGCTACGCGGTGCCTCTTGGATGCTCTGGATGTTTTCTTGGCTCTTGGGGAGCCCAGGAAGAGCCAAATCCCCTCGCTGCTGCTTAACGTGAGCCCCCGTCACTGTGGGTGGGCACCTTGGATCTATCCCGATTTATTCCCATGCCAATGGAGGGAACAGGCATCATCCAGGCTGAGCTGTGGGCACAGTTTGCACCTTTCAAAGCGCTCCCAAAGGCAGTTGCTTCTCATAGGGCAAATTTCCATGTTACCAAAGTATGAAAGGAAAACAGATGCAAAAAATCTGCCTTATCAGGAGACAAAAGCATCTTTTAAAAGATTTTCTTAGGGCAACACTTCACCCACTTGGAAGTGGATCCCCAAAACCAGCTGCTCAGCAGCTGCCACTCGCTGCAGGTAGGTCCCGACGAGCCAACGGAGCGGGATACGATGCTCTCCCTGGGCCGGCCCAGCCGGACACGTGACGACAGCAGCAGTTCTCAGAGCTGATATTTCTCTGGCAAAGCTCGTGGAAATGCTGACAAGATAGAGACATTGTCCTGGCAGGGCTGACGTTTAGTCACAGAGTACCTGTGGGCCTGGGCTTCCTCTCTCACCCATCCCTTCTTGTGCAAACTTCAGTTTAGAAGTCCCTTAGTTATTTTTGTTTTAAAGATACATATCCGGCTTTTGCCCATGTGATGAATCATAGTTATAAAACAATAAAATACATATTTTTTTTGCCTGGGTAGCAAAGCCTGGTAGTAAGCACAGCTTACTGTGATCACATTAAAATCTAGAACTTAAGGTGAGCTATTGCATAAATATATATAGTTATAATATATATGTTTTAATATGTTATATACATATATTTCATATAGATGATTTTAGATTAAAAGACTAAAGTAATGGGACTGAAAAGCACACTGCACTATTGCTTCCTTTGCAGATGAACAGGGTGACAGCAGAAAGTCACGTTCATAGAGCAGAAGGCAGACAAGCCCCTGCATAGGGTGAATGCGCAGACTTGCTGCAAACTGTCAACTGGTGCAAAAAGCCCCTGATGTCACCGCGCTGCCACTCACAGCGCTCTGGGCCACGCTCTGATGTCACGGGCAGAGAATTTAAAAGTCTCCAAATCCCAGCTAGGAAACGGGAACCAGAAGTTTCCCGGCGTGCGCAAACTAACCCCCACACCCCAGCCCGGACACGGGGGCTGAGCAGAAACCCGAGCGCAGGCTCCGCAGAACCAAACCACGTTACAGCTGCTTGGAGAAAATGAAGGTTAATCCCGTCACATTCCGGATTCTTACAGAGCTCGGGAGAGAGTTGCATGAGAAAGACAGTGCTTTACCCTGCGGAAATGTGACTCTGGACAAAGTAGTTCAACAGACGACAGGAAGAAAGCAAGAAAAAAAGAAAAAAGGTTGTAATTTTGGAGAGAAAGAGAGAGAGAGCGCTAAGAAACAACAGCCAACTTTTAATCCTAAAAGCTACTTTTAATACAGCTCAGAATCGCGCACTGGATTTCTTAAGTTGCAGACTTGGCCAAGTTTTCCCGTGAAAGCGCCAGCTTACCAGGAGCAAGGAGCAATCCCTGGCGCGGTTATCCTGGACCATCCTCAGCTCCCACAGCTCAGCCCGAAACAGGCCCCCGCTTCACCATGGATTCCTGCCCGGCAGCAATTCCTGCAGTGCCACCATGCCGGGCCGCCCGCCACGAGCCGAACGTCCCGCTCACAGCCCCCCGGAGCAAAGTTTCCTGCCGCGTAGCCGGAGAATCCCTCCAGAAAGGGGATCCTGGTGCCGCATTTCCCGCGCGCTTCCCGCCGCCGACTGGGAGGCTGCTGGAAAGTCGCCGCGCACAAAAGGCCGAGCGCTGGAAAAAGCGGAGCCGGCCGGGGGAGGCTCCTCCCATGAGGCTCCCCAAGGAAGGGCCGTATCTACCAAACACACGGCCGCTCCGGCGGCATCCGATCCCGCCTGGGCCGCGAGGAATGCGGGGCCCGCGGGCGCCTCCGCGGTGCCGGGCTCCGCGGGACCCTCCATCGCGAGCGGAACGGGCCGAGCGCGGCCTGCGCGGCCGTGGGATGGGCACGGGGCACATGGTTGTGTCCGGGTGTTTGTGCTCTTTTCTCCTCACTCTGCTGCGGATTTCCTTGCAGGACTTTTTGAGTCGTGACAGCCTGGGAGCTGCTGAGAGCTTTTCCCAACCCTTCCTCCAACTCCGAGGCTGGCACGAATTAAGTTACAAAATGAGAACACTTAAAAAATACGCCTATGTCTCCTAAGAACTATTAGAAAAAAAAAATAAGAGCTTTGCTTAAGTTCTGCAAATGCTGTTTGGGCTCCCTTTAATTGCAAATTTTTAGGCTGCAGGAAAAGCTTTGACAACTACTACTGAAGCTGCATTTCTTTACAGGTGTAAACCTAAAGCAACACTTGCTATTCTTGTGCTAAGCACCCCTTCTAAATTCACATCCCTTTAGCTACAAGCAAATGCAACAGCCCTAACTGCATGCCCTTATCTCGTTGGTTTCCTAGGGTTTTGTTTCAACTCTAAAGAATGGCTCCATAGGCAATTATGTCTTTGCATTGAATATATGCTGCAAAGCCACAACGCATACTCCAGTTGCCAGCATCAAGGAATTAATTGTTTAGACTCTACCCAGGGAGATTATTATCATGTCTATGACATGTCATGCAGTAACTACAGGCTAGCTATGCCCCAGCAAAATAGTTGATAGGTTCACTGCCTACCAGAACTCCAAGACAGGTATTTCAGATCTTTAGAGGCCTTTTATTTTTTTGTTCTATTTGTTTTGTTTTTATTTGTTCATTTATTTTTCCTTTTTGTTTTCCTTTTTGAACAAAAGGAGAGAACAGATTTTTACTCAAATAAATTCTGCGCTGCTACAGAACATTCACAGTCTTGACACCTGTATCTGAAGGCAGAGGCTAATTATTTTCCCTAGATGAACTCATTGCTGCTTTTAGCAATTCAGTTATCTGTACAGGAAAGAGAAGCATATACCAAATGACCAAATGATTATAAATAAAATCCTGCAGTGGCCAAAAATACTGAAAAACAGGTAGAACACCAGCATCACCACCAATGTCATTTCTAGGAGATCACCTCACCTGCTTCCCAAGAAAAGGGAGGTTGCTGTGATTTCTGATGCAGGTAGAGGCATCCAGCCACCCTCTAGTTTCGAGGGGAAGTTTAACTCTTTGTTCACCTGGAAACAATTTCCCAAACAGCTTCTATAGGTACCACAGCCCTGGGCAGGAGGGACACCCTGGAAAGCATAAGGTTCATTAAAACAACTTTGACTTTCTCTGCAATGAGCACTTTGGAGCAAATCTAAGCTAAGTTCCAAGACTCAGCTTCACGTTTCTGAGACTAAATGGTTAACTTGCTCAAATAATAGCCTCTCCCTGATTAGCCTCCTGTTGTGCCAGAATCCTTTTGTTCTTAGGTCTGCTGCTAAACAACCTCAACCTATGTGTTCCACAGAAACATTTTCACCTTCTTCCCTCTGTGGTGGTTACAGGGTTGCTATTTAAATACGGAAAACTGATATGCAATAACCGCAGGAACAGGGCGGTAAGGTGAGCTTGGCCTTGGGGCCCTCCTGCAGAAATGATCTGCCCCTAGTGCCGGGCTTGAAAACGAGCAGAAAAGCAATGCAAAACCCAGGAGGGATCCAAAATCCCAGGGAGGCTTGGAAGACCATTCCAGGACAGTGGAGAGACCAAAGAGCCAGGAATGGAAGCAGTGCAGAAGGCTCCTCTGAAGGGTTGGGCTGGATGGGAGCAGAGAGCAGATAAGGGACCTCCTGGCAAAAAGCCATTCCAACCTACAGGAACACCCGGCTGGAGTCTGGGTTCTTCCCGGGGTCTCAGGAAAAAAAAAGGGCAGGTAGGGGTGGTTTGCATTGGGACAGAGGATATTGCGTTTTGGGGTATATTTTGGAGCAAACCAGTATTTTGCATTTGGGTGAGGGATCAGCAGTCAGAGAGAGGGAAAAATCACGTTCGTAACCATTGTAGGAGAGATGCTGCCAAAAGTCTGGTCTGGGAGTGGAAAAATTGCACAGTTTTGTCCAAGGGCAATAACAGCCTAAGAGGCAGCTCACTCAGAGCCACTTCTCCAGCCCACTAACGGCTTTTTCAGGTGCCTTCCTGCACTGTAGCTCCACTTTTTTCCTTTTTAACATATATCTGTCTCCACTAAAATAACATTTACCAAGCTCTTTGTGAGAAGTTAGTCAGGTTGCAACCTTAGGAGAAGAAGGAAGCGGGGGAGAGGGAAAAAAAGAAAAGAAAAAAAAAAGAAAAGGCGCCAAATAATTGACCAAGTGCTAAGAATTTCATGACACAGCTATAACAAAGCTAAATACTGCACTTACATGAGGTCACATAGCTCCATGATGCTGCAGTGTCCCCATGATCACTCTAAACTGTCACACTGATATAGGAGAATGGCCCTCAGGCAACCAAGATTTGTTCAAGAACACCGAAATTTGAACTACAGAAAAACCAAAGGGCTGCAAGTTCAGTACCTCCTCGCAAATGCTGCATTCCAAGACACAATTTTAGGTTGAATTTTAAGAAGTAATAACTTGACAAATGTCACGGAGAAGTCACTGCTGTGTTTATATTCAGGGTGACCTCAATGGTCAAAGGTGCTTTTAGAGTGTGGGTGGACACCTCAGGAAAACTTGTTCTGGACAGCACTCCATGAGTGGTGGCAGCCCTGCCTCACTCCTGTCGGCTGGGAATTTGATCCAAGGGTTCTTCCCATAAACCATGTCACTACTGCCAAACCAAAGCGCTGAAAAGGGAAAATAAATGAGTCAGCCCTCAAAAAAACACATGAAATTGGCTTAAAAAGAACATCATATTAAGTAAAAAGCTCTTAAAAAAAAAGTCTTCTGTTTTTTGAGAATACAGGATAAAGTCCCATCAGATTGTCAAGTGTTTCCATGCAAGTGTGAAAACAAGATGCTTTCTTCTCCACTGCCTGCCTTTTTAAATAAGGCTAAGATTATTACTAGTCTAGAAACAAGCATACAAATAATACAGTATTGTGATAAACTTGCAAATCCTGACAAAATGGCAATGCATGTATTTGTTCTGAACAATGTATTTTCTGTTGAAAATCTGTAGATTTTAGAAGAGGGGGGATTTAAAATTATTCTGTGTGATAACTGTGGCCATTTTAAGGCCATCTGCATGAAATAAAACTATGTAAGTCTGTTTAAAATGAAAGAGGAGTTTCTCCTTTGCATTTCCTAATCAGAGCTTCATATTCACACACTTTGCAAAACCACAGGACCAATTACTTGCTTACAACTTGGCTTGGATTTCCAAGCCACTTGTGCAACAGACACCTCAACTTTACATTTCCACTTCTTTTCATATACAGATTTCCCACAACTTCATTTGTGGTTGTTGAAAATTAAATTGACAATAAAAATTGCTGGGAGTTGCACAAGGCTTTGAGAGGGCCATCTCCTTAAACATCCAAAGTTTTACCTTAAGCTTACGGTTTAGAAGAAAAAAAAAATGGAGAATTTAAAGTTTAAATCATTAAATTTTGAGAGATCAAAAGGAAATCATGATATTTTTGATTTTTTTAAAAAAGGAAAGTCTCAAAGCTCAAGGACTCAAGTGATAACTTGAACTCTAGAAACTCCAGTGATAACTCTAGAAAAACCCATTTATTTGGAATTTCTATCGGAAAAATAACAACATGTGAAGAATCCCAGATGAGTCAGAAATTTCGAGTACCATCACAGCAGTAAAACAAATAAGTAAATGAAAATAAATAAATAAAAGTGGAACGTGGAAAGTTTTGGGCACTTTCAAATGTTCCCCACAAACTATCTCTGTATTTTAACACACTTAGTGACATTGTTAGGAAAGGCAGGAGGGAGCTTTAGGCACCCATTTATTTTCAAGGCAGCTCAAATTTTTTCCATAGTTGCTAGAAAGTGAGCAATGCACACATGCTTTCTGCTTTCATTCCAAAAAGCAAATCCACTTTTCTCTGCCTGCTGCAGAGTTATTCTTAGCTGGCTTTGATATTTCTATCAGCTAGGAGAGCCTAACAATGTTATCGTGCTAACAAATGCCAAAGATTTTACATAAGCTCCTGAGGGCCAAAAAAGTGGGGGAGGAAAAGAAGGGGAGGAAGAGAGGACCTTTGATTACTCTCGTTGTGTTTCATTAGCCAAAAGAGCTGAAAATAATAAAACAGTAGTTTGATGAGTGTCCATTTCATGAAGCAAGGGCTCTGCATTTATCAGAGCATCATTTACACAGAGGGACAAAACTTCATGGGCTTAAAGTCGGTAAATACTCTTTAGTTCAGGTCAACCGATCACTTCAATTTTACATTTCTACATACATCTCGCTTTCTTTGATTTTTATTAGCTGAGACAAGTAGAGGGCCCTCTATTCTCCTTCATTTACACAAAATGGGATAACTGGTTCTATCGCCCTGGGAGGATGCTCAGGGTAAAAAGGGGTCATGCAGCCGGGTGCAGCCTTCTTCCCAACTGACCTATTCGGGGCTCAGGACCAAAAGCTTTGCTGATATCACTCTACCACAGCAGAGAATTTGGCCCAGTGTTTACTGACTCTATTCCAAAAAGAGGGGGAAAAAATAATGAATTTCAAATAGAAACACAAAGGGTAAAACAGAGAGTTTGGGGGGCACTTCCAGATTAGTGACTATTTTGTTGAGGACCAAGGTTGAATAGGGCAAGTGCAGAACCAGGAGGGTCCAGAAGGATTAAGTCTGCGTGAGCAAAGGAAGGTTTCTCTGGAGACCCATGTTCTGGGAGCAGCATTTCACGTTTCAGCAATGAGAACAGGATTAACATGATGCACCAAGGTTGGTTCTTGACAATAGCACAAAACGATGGCATTCAGCAAGTCATGAGGATTTTAGAATTCAGAACAACCAAGCCCTTGATTGGAACAATTAGAATCTCTACATTATTTATAATTCTAGATGTAGTTCCGTATCTTTGGCCTATGAGAATTAACCTGTAAATGCACCGACTCCAAATAGATCCATGTAGAGGTTTTCCTACATTCCGTAGTACACAAATGCTAGGGCACAGCTAAACACAAATAAGCCTCCCCTGTCATTGGTGATATGCAGTTGGACTTCCACACATCCAGAACAAGATTGATAAGAGTGGCTATAACCACATTGGCATGAACTATCTCGTATTACTCTATAATCTGCATTTAAATTTGCAATGACTATGGGCAATTCAAGGCAGAAGTAGTAGGCACCCTGCTTTATACACCTTCTTAAACTACTTCACTTCCTGTTGTGTATATCTATATTTTGAATGTTAACCCATAAAGCAGAAAAACCGTCAGCTAAAATCAACTTCAGTGCTATCAAGATCTAGCCAAAGATGCTGATAGCATCAGGCAACTGCCAGTTGTGATCACTTGGATTTGGAAACATAGCCTGCACAAGTCTGAATATATATATGTATTTGTGTGTGTATTCATTTAAAAAAAATATGACCTTTTCCTGTTCAAAAGGATTTTTACCCATAGAAACTCTCAAGAAGGGCAGAAAATGCAACTATAGTTCAAGTCAAGAAGAAAAAGAAAATGAATGAGGGAGGAAGAACAGAAAGGAAGAGACAAGTATTATGAGCTCTGGTTCTTGAGATTGTCTCCAGAGTCTGTGGAGAAGCACAACAAGCATGCCAGGAGGCAGAAATCCTGGAAGGAAGCCACATCCAAGCCATGGAGAGTACGTCTGTGTCTGTAATTGCTGTTCTTAAAGCTGCCCTCCACAGGGTTCAAAGTTGGGACTAATCCTACTTTACATATTCTATTAGAAACAGGAAGAGTGGAACTAGCTCCACAATATCTGATTTTGCAAGTAGCCTGAAGATAAAGTTGGAATACAGAAAACATAGGGATATATAGGAAGACTTGCAAATATAATTTAGGGAGAATAAGCAGCTTACTTGGAATAAGCAAGGCTGAAAAATACATCTGGGGAAAACTCACCAAAAGAAGTAATCTGAAAGTAATTTTTAGCTTAATGAGAAGTCAAAAATTGGTGCTAACTGCCTGCCCAGACACTGGAAAAGGTATCATAAACTCTTACTGAATTTCTTTAATAAAAGCCTATATTTAATTGAGTAAATGGAACTTCTGGAGAAACATAAAAGGATATTTGAAAAAGGGCAGCTCATCTTCATCGTCCCATGACCATACCTACCTTGAAAACTCAAGGCTTAGGTTCTCAAGAATGGTGTTGGATATATTCTCAATAGAGCAAGATATTTTTTTTTCAGGAACAGAGATGATGACTGACTTTTCTGTTTTTGTGTAGCAAAGGCAAAGATAGACTAAAAAATATATATGTTACCCAGCCTGATACTTAGTTTTCCACTGGTATGTAATCTGAGTAGATAGCAGCACAACAGGGCATACTAATAAATAGTTTATAAATATTTTATAAATATTTTACACTGACCTAGCCCTTGCCTAAAACAGCAGAGTATTAGGTCAATGGCGAAACTCCCAAAACTCACTTTGATTTCTAATAAAGCAAAACAAGGCCTCTGTTGAGTAAAAGCGAGTTATCCTAGTTTTACTTTTCCAGGAATAGGAAAATCTCATAAATATTGTAGGCTCCATCTTACAGTCTTCACGCAGACCAAAGTTTTAAAGAACTCACTGGCCAGTTAGTTAGTTAGGATTGCAGGCTGTGTGTCTGGCACGTCTGAGAAAAACTCAGATGCAAAGATGTCATGAAGAAAGGCAGGAGAGACACAGATAACTTGCAATGCAATTTCTGTGCATTTCATTAACGTGTAAATCACCTTCCAAATGCTAAAGGATAATTTGCCCTTTGTTTTGTGATTCTTAGATGCTGCACTGCTTGAAGATAAGTTAGCTAATTTTGATGTTAAAAAATGAGAAATAAAGAAAACTGCGTAATCACAGTTTTGATAACTTCAACTCCAAAAATTTGTTTTCAGACAATAACAACAGAAAGTTTCAGTGCTCAGAACTCATTCGACTGATCCAGAAAGCAGCTCTCTCCTGTACTTCATGCAGGAAAACTGCTAGGGTAGTTACTAGTGTATTTGTTACACAGACCAAAAACACCAAGTCAGTATTTACCGAGGAGCTTTCCTTCTTTTCAGGCTTACTGAACTTGCCAGTTCTTGATGGCAAGAACAAACACAAAGGAAATCTAGCAGTATGCCTGGTTCCTTGCCGTGCCCGAGGTGGTTTGGAAGCCGGCTCCCGAAGCGGGCCAGCCCGCTCCCCCTTCAAGCTTGGCTTTATGTGACACTTGTACAGTGAAGGGCAGGTCCTGGAAGAGATCCAGGTGCCCCAGAAGAACCAGCATCTCAATGACTGCAGTTATGAGCACACCCCATCCCGCCCATGACGGGCACATCCCAGCTGGAATGAGGTTGCCCCCATGGCACAGGCTCCAGAGGAGGTCACTGCAATTTGCAGTTGGCAGCAGAAGCTCTGGGGACACCAGGGCCTGCTGAACCGGAGTCCCTGAAGCCTCCAGACACGTTGCTGGGCACAGCACCTTCTCCTTGGTGCAGCAAACCAGTTTTGCTGGGTAGGTGCCGAGGGCAGCCTGACCTCATTGGCAAAACACGTGTCAGTGCCTACAGCACGATCACAGCTTCCTATACCCTTCCCTCACTAACATGCCCTGGGCCAAGCCAAGGTCTGCAAGGATCTCCACAGCCCTGGAATACCCAAAGGTTTACTAACAAGACAGGAGTTTTGCCAATCCAAGAAAACTGCGAACGATGCAATCTGCACTCTGCACATCAAGATGTCATCTGGGAATGACACTCTTGTCTTCAACTTTAAAAAGCTCCCTGCGCACTTTTTTTTTCCCCCAAGAGGTGATCTTAATTTGCACATCCCAGTCAGCAGAGTTACAGGAAGTTATCACAAAAACTCCACACATTTTCTAAACAGCACAAAATTTTGCCATAATTTCCTGACCCGTTCCACACACTGCTCAAAACTGCCATGGCCCATGATGCAAACAGACAGTTTTTTTGAGAGGGGATTCAGAGGTGGGAAGGGGGTAGGGAAGGATTCTTTGACTATGGAGATCTTTCCATCAAACCCAAACTCAGCTCTTAGAAATATGCAATCTTTTGCACGGCTGTTAAAATTAATCCTCTATGCGATTACAGGGCAATATACAACTAGAAACCACTCTGAGGCAAAAAAATACCATGACCAAGGCCCACAGCATATGGAATATAGTTTGAAATTTAACTACCCACCACGAGCTCAAAGGAAATACGGGCTATAAGCCCCATCTGCTTGCAAAGCAGTTCAGGTAACTGGAGGAAAAGCAGTCTGGGAAGTGTTGAACCAACTGAAGACAGACCTAACTAATACCTTCCACTTCTCCATAATCTAATTGCATATTGCTGTAAGAAACAAGCCCCAACAAAGGCAGAGACTCCTCCCTACCTCTGCGAGTCCCCTGCTTCCAGGTCTCCAAGACTGCAATTCCACACAAGCGGGCTGCATACGTATGCACACTTGGTATGCGCGTGACGCCCCGTACAGCTGTGCTCCAAAAGTAGCAGCTGCCTGTTGATACAAACCCTCATGCTGGAAAAACAGGTGATAATGAATTCTTTAAGCTTGTGCAAGCATTAGGCAACCACTTCACAAATTGCCAGCAGCTGCTTCGAGAACCCTGCCCTGCTTGCCACAGGTATTTATTTAAAGTATGATACCCACCCTGATCTGAAACACATGCGTAGACGCATATGTATGCGCTGCGCCGCAGGGCCCTGGGGCTTCTGAACCAGAAACGCCAACAATTTGTTTGGTAATTTCAAGGCTACCCAAGTGAGAAGCTTTCCACCATATAAAGGGAAGCAAAAAGAAAGGAACCAAAAGTAAATATCAGGGCTTCATTTCATTATCTTTTTATATATAGGTCCTTAAAGAGAAAGCACTGTAGTTGTAGAGATTTCCAGTGCTCCTATGTTCTTATAATGCACATCTTGCTCATAAAAATAGACTGAATTCAGTCTCTCCAGAAGGAGGAGAAGAAATTCCTCTACATTTTCACCACAGAGCAGAAGAATTCCTTTGCATTTTCACCCTAACAGAAACCCTTCAGGAATTTTCCACTTACAGGATGATTTTATCATTTCAAGCTCTAAGGAACATAATACTGAAACATTTTCCCTCCCCACCGAGTTAATAGCATATAATTTTTTGGTATTACCTAGGAATATACCACCTGTGCTGATCATTGATTAATGCCATCTGAAAGTTTTAAGCTTTTCACTGTCCTACTACTTTGCTGTTGTCTCTTGTATTGGCAGTTACAGCCTTCTCAGGGACAGGGTTGGAGAAAGTTGCAAAGGTTGCAGAAGGAGCAGCAACACGATTAGGTAGTGTGAAAGAGCCGATTTAAGGTAAATTTTCTTTTCAAATAACTTTGTATAAAACTGTGGTATTTTGACTGTGTACAAACTCACAAGGAAAGACATAGGATTGATATAATTAAAGCAGTTACTGCTACGTTTTGAAAATAAAGAATTCCTGGGCTCCGCAAATCCTAACAACAACTCACATCTGAAACAACTTCATGTCATTAGAAACGCTGAATAATACATTGATCAAAGGCGCTGTCAATGCAATTATAATATGTAAGAGGATAAGAGGGAAGCCTAGACAGCTACCAGTGTTTTTTTTTCCTTAATACTGCAAACCACCATGTGAATTCCGCAGGTCTAAATTAACTGGGTCACGAAAACTTAAGCAAAATGCTACTAACATAAGGCTAAAAAGTGTTATTTGTTTGCCACAACTTAGACTACAAGAAGTGAACAGAGGGTTCCGTAAGTGACTCATCATAGATAAGTACGGGAATTTCAAATAGTAAACAGAATAGTTGAGAATTATTCTCCTGAGGCTGTTGAGCACCACTTCTGTTATATTCAGTCCCTGTACATTATTTCAAGTTTCTTCTGCTTAGTTCACAATTAAAAGCAATGGAAATGCAATAGAAACGTAAGAACACAGTAAATGCCCTGCCCTCCCGAATAACCAACTTCTGCTTTGAAAATTGTATCACTGTCAATCCCCAGGGTCCTGACAACCATTCCACATATTAATTTAAAGTAAATACCTTTCAGCTGGTAATCCTGCCACAGCCATGTCTCGAAGTTCATGGAGGTCAAGGTCCTTGGGCTCGGTAAATGCAGATGCCGAGGGGGTTTTTTTGTCATCCCGGAGCGAGTGTTCGTGTTCGGAATTCGCCTTGCTCGGCTGATTCTCAGAAACAGCAGCCACATCTGCACGTGCGGAACCCTCTCCCTGCTCCACCGCAGGGACGCTCCGAGAGCCGTTTTTGTGCAGGTCCATCTCTTGTTCTCCAGCGCCTGTGTTTAAAGCTAAGTCACCTTCGTCAGTGACTAACATCCTTGCAGTACCTGTTTTAGGGATGTCTTCAGGTTTTTTGTTACCTACCTCTGCTGTGCTTAACACTGTGTTGCTCTTTTCTGTCACATCTCCCTCAGTCATATTGCTAGATTCTAGTTTTGAGTCAGTTTGCAAGGAATCATCCTGGCTTACTTCATATTTCAAGTAATTTATTAACCCATGCATGGTAACTTCATTTTCTTGCTGTGAATCTTGTATATTTTCTGATGTTTCCAGGGACTTCCTATTTACTGAATCATCCTGTACCGTATGCGTGTCATTCAGAGACTTAACCTCATGTATAAGATTGCTGTGAATATATGTCTTCTGATCTTCCCCAGATAACACATCAAAATTGTCTGGCAGTTTTTCATGACTGTAAAATCCTCCTGGTGCCAGTGTGGAAGATGCCATGTCCGAGTCGCTCTTGGCAGTTTCTGGATCACTTCTCTCCTGTTCATTTGGCTTGGGATCCTGGCACTGTTCGCTATGAAAACTCACATCATCTTCGGATGAGACTGTTTCTGCATTATGCTGCGTAATTAAATTATTTTCCTGCGTGGCAGCAGCATCTAAGTCCCCCTCCTGAACACCACCCGTAGAGATGCTCGTTACGGCGGGTTGCTGCTTACTGGCAGGATATGCAGCGAAGTTCTCAGGTGCTGCCCCATCAAACGAAGTAGCTCCTTGCTTTTTTATCTCCAAGCTTATTAGCGATTCAGGATCAGCATCACTAGCACACATGCCTTCCTTTTCTCCCACCTCAACCGTCTCGAGAGGCTTTGCATTTTTCTGTGCGTTTTGCAGGTCTTCCAAAGGACATTCTGTGCAGCCATCCAGCCTGGGGACCATTTCTGAACAGCTACCCGGCTGCCTATTTTTCTCAGTATCCTGTGGACTTGCTGATGGCAGCTCTGGCACGGTTTTTTCATGTAGAAACACGCCCTGGGGAGTTCCACGGGACGTCTCCACAGCTGTAGGCAGCTCCTGCCCCTCTCCTGAGGTGCTCTCCAAAATTGCTTTTCCCACCCTATTCGATTCCAAAAAGTTCTCCACACCGCACAGTTCTGCCATGTCCTTGGCCACTGGACCCTGCTTGAAGCTTGCATGATTTTCAGGTAAAAGCTGGGGTAATTCGGCACTCAGCGTGTTGTGGACAGTTTTTTTAAATATCTGGCTGATGTGCTCCCTGAAATCCGGGAGGCCAGAGCCAATGCCCAGAGAGCTGCACGCCAAGAGCTCATGCTCCCTTCCCGAGTTCTCTGCAGAGTGCGCAGAAATGTTGTTCTCCTTTAAAACATCTTCCATTTTATCTGAATTCCCAGGTTTCTCTGAGATGTTGCTGCACTTGTCATCTAGGCAGATATTGGTTGTGATTTCCTCATTAGAGCCTTCTTGTTTACCAACAGATGAAAGGCTCAGCAGCCTCTCTTCTGGAGGAGGGAGCGCTAACAGAGACTCTGATGAACCGTCACTTTGCTCCTCTTTGAAGCTCTCATCACTTTTGGTTTCCTTGGATTTAATTGCAGCCACCTCTCCCTTCAGCTTCTCAGAATTAAGCTGAGATAAGCTGCCTGCAGTGTCTGGCAGGGTTAAACTTTTCTCTCCTCCACCCTGAAAACTTTGGTCTGGAAAGTCTTTCTTGTTCACATATGTATTCCCTGCAGAGCTGTTCTCAGAATTTATTATTTCACCGGTGCTTAACCCAGGTGAAGCACCTAAGTGCACCTGGGGACCTGGAGCAGTCTGCAAAGTAGAGGCACATTCCAGGGTGGTTGGGCTTGCACTAAGTGCCAGTTCATTACTTGGTAATTCCCCTGCACTGTCCTTGCTGCTTCCAGGCTGCTGGTTTGGGTGATTGAATGCAGAGGTCAGTGGACAAAGAGCTGTAAAATCCACTTGACAATAACCAGGCTCCTCTGGTTTCTTTTGAATGCAGCTGGATTTATGTGAGTTATCAGTGGGAATTGCTTCCAAGGCTGCCTGTAAAGGTGAAGGACACCCTTCTGCCCCTGGGCTTGTACCCGTTTTCACGGTGCTTGTTTCTGTGACAGAAGCATTGTCCTCCCCTCTTATCTTCACATTTTCATCTTTCTGGATGGTTCCCTCATCAGCAGTCACAGCCTCTGTCTTTTCTGTGTCCGAGGTTTTTCCCATTAATGGCATTTTCTCTTGAATTTCTGGAATAGGTGCTTGACGGTCGTTTCTCTCTGAATTATCATAAGTCCATGGTACTTCACTATCAATTGGGAAAGCCTGTGATACGTTGGTGGCACTTACTGAGTTCTGTGTCCCTGGAAGAGAGTTTACAGCAGTAGCACTATTTTCCCCAGCGTTGTCTTTAATGCTGCATGTGCTGACTGGCTGATCATTCCTGATGGATTCTTTAAAAAAAGTCTCACTATGGCACGCTTCTTCGTGCTGAGGAGCTGAGATCAAAGCATTATGATCCTGCTTGGGCTTGTTTGAGCCTTGCTTATGGAGGCAGTTTGCTTCTGCCTTGAGATCCGTTTTGTTTTGATGGTTGCCGTCTTGCAAATCTGGCACGGCCACACCAGAAACATTTTGCAGGTGTTCGTTGCTGCACGTGCCCACCGATACCGTATCCGTACTTTTATCCTTGTCCTTTTTTTTGGAGGTGTTGGCATCGCCTTGGAACAGTGCAGGATCTCCCACAGGAGATTCTTCATTAAGGTTGTTTGAAATATTTAGAGCCCTTTCTGGTACGTTGCTGTTGTCATTTAACCCTAGTAACTGTTCAGGTTTTGGAGCCTTTGCTTCGTGCTCCTGATGGCCTGTTCCTGTCACAGGTTCCAGATTGCTCTGGGGTTTCTGTTCAAGTCCTGCATTTGAAATCCAACCACCTTCACCCGTTGCAAGTGCAGAGTTCTCCATGTCCTCGATGTGTGCAAGGGCAGGTGAAACATCTGCGATTTCTTGCAGTTCCCTGACACTGCATACTAGGGTCTCACAAGATCCACGCTTGTCTTCCTCAGAAGGGGAGTTATTTTCACTGATGCTGCTACCACCCACTTCTTCCACATGAATTTGTGAAGGAGTGATCTCTTCAGGATTTACTACAATTTCTGAGGTTTCTGAACAAGCCATCTGTGTATTTCCGTGACTTTCTGCAGCCATTCCTTCCTGC
>NW_010588254.1:0-17804 GCF_000705375.1 Tinamus guttatus | reverse complement strand
TGCATCAACGCATCAGATTTGCATTCAGCTTTCAGTGCCAAAACTTTGTCTTCCGTAAGACTTTTCCCTGCATTTTGGTGCTCCTGCTCCACCACAGCCTTGTTTTCTTTGCCATTCTCAGCAGTGCTTTGCTCAGGTACAGCTGCAGGCGCTTGCTCTGCATCTCCACAAGCCTTTTCAGCTAAGCAGCCGTTCTGCTCGTTGTTGTCCCCAAACCATGTGGCCTTCTCAGCTTGTACAGCAACACAACCCACAGTCCCTGCCGATTCATTCAGACCCTGGAGTTCCAGGTTTGTTTTGGATATTTCTGCACTTTCTTCTGACTTGCTAGAGCTCTCAGGCTTTTCTTGACACTCACTTTGCCTTTGGGACTCCAACATAATTCCTTTAGCCAAAGCTGGTTCCCAGGCTCCGGCCTGCTCACTGCCTGGGATATCATTGATCTCAGAGTAGAGGAGCACTGGACTGTGCTCACCAGCTAAACAAACCTTTTCAGCCTCGTTAGAGCCTGGCAAGCCTGAAGTTTTGTCTTCTGCTTCCATATTAAAGCAATCAAAACTCAACAGGGCTTCTTCCCTGTAGAACTGCAGTGGAGCCGCAAGCGGAAAGCTGCTCCTGTCCTGCAGGTCGTTTGTGGGAGCTGTTTTCTCTTTACTCACTTGACTTTCAGGTCCACAACAAAGAGAGTGTGAATTGTCTTCAGGTGGTTTAAAGTTGCAGTCTGAAGTCAGGTGCTTACCCATAGCTTCCTCCTTTAGGTCACTTATTGGAGTCTTTTCAAAAAAACTGAATTCTTTGGAATTGTGTCCCAAGAGTATATCTTTTATATCCTGGCTGTGGTCACTACCAGAGTTCAATAGTGCTCTTTCTGCCTCAGTTGACCCTTCAGGTACTTCACTGGTTTCTGTCACTTGTGCCTCCTCTGTCAGAATCTTGTTTTTTCCTCCTGTTACCCTCGTATCACTTTCCTTTTGATTCAGCTCTGGGGAGCTGCTCCAAGAAGTGCTTAATGCATATTTTTGCAGCAATCTTTTATCTACCAATGAGTTTTCCTTTGTGGGATTGATAATACTTTCTGCTTCAGAAAGTGCAGTGCTTCCTCTAGACACATCATCAACTTTTACGATTTTGTTGCTACTGGCTTGATCTTTTGGGCTCTCAGTTGTGACAGCTGATTTTTGCTCTTCCTGCTTAAATAATAAAGGCAGACTGAAATGCTCAGCGCTAACAAGCTCATCTTTCTTTTGAAGCTCTCTTTGAAAAGTGGGTTGTATTTTTTCAGAGGCTGTTTTCACAGTTCCACTTATCGTTGGATCTTGATAGTCATTTCCAGGCGTGTATTCCCTCGAAGGTTCTTCTGGCTTTGGTGTCAGGAAGAGATTTGGAGAGTTAAAAGGCAGCTCTGACATTAAAGCACAGGCTTCTGATTGCTCTCCAGTATTTCCAGCTAGAACTGGGTTTGCCTTATTCTCTTTAGCTGCTGTTACAGCATCCATCTGCGGATCAGAGTCCCCACTGATCTCGGATCTCTCAACGAAACTCTGAGCATTCACAATTGCTCCATATTTTTCACTGTCTGAGCCTCCTGTTGCTGGATCATTGAGGATTAAGGTTTCCTTTTTCATTAGCACTCCCTCTCTGCCATCTGTGTCCTGTCTACCTAGCTGCATCACGCGCTGTGGGTGACCTACTTCCAAAACTCCTAGCTCCCGCTTGGCCTCCTGAGCGGTAAAATAATCTGCCTCTTCCCCCTGGGGACACACAGTGACATGTGGCTCCCTCGTGCCGTCCTGCTGTTCACCCTGCCAGAAGGGCTCTAATTCACTCAAACTCATTTGTGCGGCTCCTCGCGTTTCTGTAATTGCTGCAGGAGGGCTGGCTTCCAAGCTGGTGTTTCTGGGACTGCTCTCCCCATTTTTCATAGAAGCAGCAGCAATAATGTCACATTTTGGGCCGCTGTCCATGGATACGGTGTGTGCTACTCCGTCTGCTTCGTCGTTCTCTGGATCTGGTGGTGGGACTGTTTCATTGCAGTCTGAGCTTGGTGACTTGTCATTGCTGCTCATGAAATCTGCTGTGGGTCCCTTGGCTTCTACCGGCCCTGGACTGGCCAGACCATTCCCGCTCGCTTCTGCAGCCCGAGTTAAGGAGATGGAGCAGGTCTGTTCTCCGTGTTCTTGCAAGACATCACTTTGTCCTGGCACCTCTGAAGATACCACGCTTGAACTGGGATCGGGTAAATCTTCAGCACTGTAGCTACTGATGCCTTCATTACTGCTGCTGCCAACAACGGAAATGTTTATTTGTATCACATCAGTTAAAAAAAATGAAGAAAAGAATAGAAGCAGTTCATGCCGCTGAGGTTTCGAAGCCATGCAGCACATGCACCGAGACGCTGCCGGTCTGCTTCCAGGAGCCAAACCATCAGCCACACACTGCGGTAATTCAAACGCTCATTGCACGGAAACACATGTCCTCAGACCTGCCTGACAACTATCACACTCATAGCATGTGTTTGAACCCCTCCAAAAGCTCTCTGAATTAGTAGGGTGTTCCCCAGCTTCCCCAGCCAAAGGCTAACAGGGAAAGTGGCAAAAACACTGGAAAAAACGCTACCACCTCAAGAAATGTTTTTCATTTCTCCTTCAACAGGTCAGCTGTAACCGAAGGCTTTGAAATCTCTAATCGCTCCTGTTATATGACTATACCTTTATCGTGTAGTAGAAGATTAAGAAAGGCCCATCTGTCAAATGCTTTCTCCTAGTACTCAGCCTAGTTGGTTCATAAGGGCGAAGGTCTCCCCCACAGAACCACATTGCCACACCATAAAGAAACACCCTGTGAAGTCATTTTATTGCAGTGGTTGATTTCAGGGCATATAAGGTGCAACTGTTCGCACGATCTTTCTTTCCCAACCCTTAAAGATACGATATGGTAGAGGAAAGGGAAGTTTAACCAAGCTTCAGTGATATTAAGTATCAGTTTGTTTATTTTATAGCACCAATACATTTTATTTCAACTTCTAAATACAGTTTTGCCCAAAGGAGGTATTTTCTAGCACACTGAAAATCCTTCTCCACACACAATTTGCTGACACTCTGAACAACACAGATGGCAACACAACGCTTGGTATCTGCTGGTCACTGACAACATGGCACATAACGAGGTATGAACAACCAGGAGGTGCCAGGAGGTTTTCCCTAACGAAGGAATAAACTTTATCACTTGACACTAACTTTGTGCCCAGGGAAGCTTGATTAGAAGAGGAGGGACAGAAACCAGAGAATTGAATTGGAGAGGGGATAAAAAATTGGGAGTGAAATTTTGCCATTTTAGTGATTTTTTTTTCATTTTTTTTCAGGTTTACCTTCCTGATAAGTAAATGGTTCATAAACAGTTGTGGGTCCAAGGCTCCTCAGCCTGGTAGCAAGCTCCTGTCAGAGATACAGGGTTCATGTAAAGAACAGGGGAGAACCAGGGAGAGAAAAAGAAAAGCTCTCTAATAAGACTGAGTGTTTGAAGAAGTAGATATAACTGTAGAAGCAAAAATAACTGTTCTCCAAGAGCTTTATAAACATGACTTTTGTCACACTGGGTTTGTCCTTGCATCTCTCCAATACAGAAGAGCTCCAAAAAAGTCTGAAGTGGTTATGTTTTCTAAAACTCGCGTGCTAAAACCTGTACTGCCTATTGCCATGATAATAACAACTTCTAAAGATGCATATTAAAAATATTGACTAATGCAGCAGATGCAAGTAGTGATGACAGTCATGTGAACAAACTGTTCATCGCTATGAATAAACAATGTGGCATCCTTTTATAACCCTGGTGTAGATATAAGTTTTTTTTAATAATTCTGGTGTTTGATACAATGAACACTGTTCATTGTATTCAGGAAGAGATGACAAGAAGAAATTGGGACATTTTTTTCCTAATTAACCTGCATTCACTGAACAGATTTAAGGTAATATTGCTGGCACGTGCTCCAATGGCAACTTAAACTATCATTTCTACACTGAAGCAATACATGTTCATCTTCTATTCTGGTTCATCTTGCCTCAGTGTTTTATTCTGGGCTATAACATAGAAATGAAAGGCTATACTTTCAAATTATGCGTAAAAAAATACACTTGAGACTTCTGGGATATCTTAATTTAAATTTCTCCTTCTGATAGAGGTAAGGCAGAAAACTGTACAAGGAAGGTATCCTACACCTTCCTCTTCAGTTTTTGTAATGTTATTTTGCTGTCTGCAGGTCTCTGCTAGACATTAGATGAGCATCTGCCAGCAGTGACTTAAGCAGAGTTGATCCTGCTTTAAGGCAGAAGGATGGAATAGGTGACCTCTTTAGGTCACACCTAGTCCCATTATCTTCCATTCCTTTTAGAGGGAATAACAATACAGGAGAATCACACCACGGGAGGATGATAATTGCCCTCTTAGTAACAGCCTATCTTCATGAAAATTTATTAGTGGTCAATAATTACCTGCATAGAGCATGCATTTGCAGACAGCCCATTGATACACATAGACTATGCCCCTGGTTTGTGTTCTTTTCTGTAGTTTCTTATCCCTTTTGTCTGTAGTCTGTACTTGTTTGGTTTTATCAAGGAAAAAATATAATGATAGAGTTATATTTAAAAAAGCAATTAAAAAAAATCACAAGCAAATGAAAAAACATAAAAGAACATAGGAGTTCTTCATATTTCTGTAGAGCTTAGGGCATAAAGAGGCACTTTGCTTGGAATAATCATTGCACACAATCAATGATAAATAAAAAAATGCCCTACATATGCAGGCTTAACTTGAAACATCCAAGAGCCTCATTGCACTGGAGAACTATAAACAGAAAATTTTCCCATGTCTTAAAAGTCAAGCACTCATTTAAAGGATTTGCAAGTCTAGAGCAACACATGGGCCATATGAATGCTATCCCTCCAGTTTTAACATCAAACAACAGTGTTAAATTTTTATATGGCCAAGGTGTTTGCTTTATATAAATAATTACTGAGGAATTGCTTATTTCTAAGCACATTGCAAACTTACTGATTAATTTTTAATATCTGCAGTCAACCTCTTGCATCTCCAGAATATATTGTGCGGGTTAAAATTACAACAATAATTTAAGAGTACTACTGGTTACTCAGATGTTTATTAGGACTGCATTGGCTGGCTTTTAACTGGCTTTTAACCGGCTTTTAACCATGATGGATATTAGGAAACTGATGACTTATATTGCTTCTCCCATATATACTTCAGGATTAAAAGACATACCCCATCTGTCAGCCATTAGCATTTGAAGCTTTAATATCCCTTACTCTCTTTTGTCACCCATAGTGAGAGCTAGGGGCCAGAAGATGAGAGGAGTGGCTAGACAGAAGCTCTCTGAACTGGGGATGGAACAGGAAAAAAATAAAGATAAAAAACCAGGCTGGCGCAATTGCTCAGTGTTTGGGCTACTTGATAACCAACAAGAAATGATAATCCCGCAACAGCAAACCATGGATATTTTTTAAATTTCCCTTCCATATTCTCTAGCTTTCCTCCATAGCAGCTGGCTGGAAAAGCTGACTGCTCTTTCAACCAGCTACACTAGCGAGGGGAAAGAAAAACGAGTGCCGAAGCCCGTGAAGCCCCGAGGTCACCTCCAGCTGCTCCCCGCGCTGACGTAACCTCGAGCCTCTGCCAAGCGACTCTATACCCAGGAGCACAGGAGCCTGAAACGTGGGGTTGGATTTGGAAAGCAGAGGACAGGCACCCAGCTCGCTCTGCAGTCGCTAGAAGGAAACCCGCTGCTCCGAGGTCTCTGTTTTGCTTCCCCGACACGTCTGGGAGTGGGATCTGCGTGTTGGATTTGGTTGTCGGGACACTCTGTGCCGGAGGACTTGAGTTAACCTAATGAATGCTGCATGAAGATTAATTAGGAACACGAAAATCATTTCCATGTTCCCTCTCTGATCATAATTTTAGAGGCAGAGCTGGACAGCATTTAAACTTCTCAGTGTAAACAAACACATGAAAAATCCATCATTGCTAATGGGCTGCGAACAGCAGCCAGATCCCCCTGCCCTCGCTGTATATCCAAGCTGTCAGGAAGAAGTGGGGCAGGAATAACCATCTAGATGATCCTCCTGGGAATTGCCCTCCCCTCTGCCTTCTCCCCACCCTCCCAAATCACCTTTTGCCTCCACTTTCCTTCCACACAGAATAAAATGCAAGGCCTGCACCATTTTAGACGTGACCAAACTAAATTATTCTAACATTAAGAAAGTAAACTGTACTACCACCCCAGCAAATGAACATGGCCACGTCTTCTGTTCTGGCTCTGTAGCTGGCTCCTGGTCTCTCTTTGAGATCTCCGTATTGCTGGCAGGAAACACAACACTGAACAGACTGACAGGATGTGCAAAAATCCCACGGAATCTGTCCAAGTGAGAAAGTGGCCAAATTTATCCACGAAAAGTGCTCATTCCTCCCTACTCCTTCCACGTGTATCTTATAAACTGCCGTACCTACTTGTTTCTAAACCTGCAGGAAATTGCTGCACGGTTCTACCTGAGAGAAGCTAAGGGTTTCTCTGAGTATTCTGCATGTGCACCAGCAGAGAAATACGGCTACATCGTGCAAGCACCAATACAAAACCCAAAGCTTGCTAACTCTTCTAATTCTTCAGTATTTTAACTGCATACAGAAGGCCAAAAGGTAACTGCTGAGGATGCTACTTTCCAACGTACAGGACCAGTGTCAAACAGGCAAAAAATGGGCTAAAACAGAGTGTTTTAGCTAAGAGTCATAGATATTAGGAATTCCAAAATGCAAGAATTTAAAACCAACTCAATTTTAGAGAAGTTGTAGAGGATACAAGAAAGCCACTCAGAAGACTAGAAAAGGGAAAAGCTTGGGAATATTCCAGTTTTTGCAGAGATTCTCCCTCAGGTTGATCATATGCTCTTAAAATGAGAAGAGTTCATTTCAGAGTGGAAGAGATGTGTTCATAGCAGTATATAAGAGTGAGAGTTAAAAATAAGCAGGCTGGACCCTGAAACATCAAGGCTTCTTCCGTTTATTGTCTGTGTTTCTATTTTGGCAGGATGCGATAACTTTAAAGCCACTCAAAAAGAGGCACGTGGCAGCCTTTTTACAGAATAAGGATAAATAAAAGGTAGTTTCCTGAGCTACTGCCCATCCAGTATGCTTCCTGAAACAGGAATCTTATCAATACCTTCAATCTGACTCATCCATAGAGCACGCCTCTCATAGAAGAGTTATAATTTTGCATGCTGAAGTGTAAAGTTGTTCTAGCTAGCTAGACTGTAAGGCTATCCTGTGTTTTTAATATCCATATTTTGAAAAGGAACACCCTGAAAAATAATAGCTATGCCATTTTTGAGCAGTACATTTAAAAAGAACGTAAATTGTTCACAGAGCAGTATAGAAATACTTAATGCTAATATAGAAAAAAAAACAAAAAGGGAAAAGAAAAACCACAGATAGTTAAAAGTCATAAGAGACCCTATCCCACACATCTCATTACTGCAGCTGGTCTGTTCCAACTCCAGTTTGGGTAGTTTGATATGCTACATGGCAGACACCACAAGCTTATGTGAAAGTTAGGTGTCCTCAGTCTATAGTTTCTAACCACATCAGTGCAAAACTACTTGGCTCCTGCAGTTAGGACAGTCTTTCAGAAGGCCACATGCAAAAACTGCTGACACTAATGTAAACTATTGCACAGCGCACCTCAGCTCCAGGGCTTGTTATTTTTCCATTCATGCTTAGTCTGAATTTGTGCCTCTTCTAAAATCACATAGAAAAAAAAAAATCCTCTGGCCTAATTCCTTGTTGGAGTTCTGCTGGCTTCTGAACAGATACCACTACCCAGCTATTTCTATAGCCACTAGAACAAGAAGAAAATAAATGCTTGCTACTTTGAGAGAAAAGATAAATATTTTTAAAAACTTGTGTATTAAAAATCTTCAGTAGTACTACAGTAAGTATCAATAGTGTAATGGCAACTTTGGAAAAAAAAAGATATAATAATTTGAGGGCCAAATTTTGCACATCCCCCTGTATTGCCAAAGCAAGACTGTCAAAATTAGTGAAACAAATAGAAAGAACAGCATTTGCTTTGTCTTTTGCAACACATATAATAGATTTCTGCATCCTCAAGGGACACTTCATTGCTGAACAGAAGACAGGCCTTATTGTATTAAAAGCCGCAGTGAGGTCTTCGGCCAAAACTGTGCAGCTTGCTGTCCTTGGTGGTGGGATTGCTCAATCTTGCCCCCAGGATGAAGATACAAAGGTCCTTCCCATATGGAGACAAGAGATCCATGAGAAATGTTAGAAATCTCAGGATATTGAGGAGACAAATCTCTGAGAAATGTACCCCATCCTTTCAGGTCCCACGTAACGACCAGACCATTCAACCCTATCTGTAGCCTCTCTTCTCCCCACACTTTCCATTTTATGTGTTTTGAATTTAAAGATGAACCAAACACCAGAGCAAAGATACAAAGTCCTCTGTTTTCCCTTGGTTCTTAGATAGGGACCTGATATTTCTTGCTTTTTTTTTTGGATCCAAGATTCTCTTGCTCTAAATGCACCAAACCTGGAATGCGCTAAGTTATTTAGTGCGCTAAACCTTGAATAGCGTATATCTGTTTTACAGATGCAGAAAATACACTACAGAGATTAATTTTTCTGACAAATCTCACGCCTGTGCCTTAACATTAAGTCTTTTAACATTACAAAAGTCAAGACGGGGTTGAAAGCAAGTTTTCCAATTTGACCACTTAACAGCAGGACTGTCCCAGTTTCCTCATAAACCAGGTAGAAAAGTCTTTACAGGCAGACACTGAAGGAGGCTGTGCATACGTCAAAACATGGAAAAGAAAGTGATTAGATAGAGCTACTTTCTGAGCATAAAGAAAGAATATATAATTCAAACTCTTTTATAGGAGTTCTGCTGCTGCTGGCAGGTCTTATATCACAAACACTCTATTAGGTGGATACTGGCACAAATGCATGAGCATGGTAGATTACACAGTATCTAGGTACACAATACCCATCATATTACCATTTTACAAATAAATTTAATTTGCAAGAACCTTATTCATGCTAGGCATACCTTCAAGATTCAGCAATTACTAATACTCATTGCTTTTCACCCCATCTATCATTTACCTTTTTTCTAAACTGTGTATTGATAAGAATAGCAGGGAATGACTGTGTTGCTGTCACAAATCACAGTGCTTCACGTTTCCAGTAGTTTGTAAGACACATTTATCAGCTAGGACTGCATGGTTACTCATCATTAGGCACGTATGCAGTATCAGGATTATACAAGATACTGTTTAGGGAAACTAGAAGCTAGAGGATGAATGTGATACCTGTCAGCCACAGTAAACAAGAACCCCTGCATATAAAAACCTCTTCCAGCTCAAGTTTACATGACTTCAAATTCATTTGTCTCTAGCTCATGGAAATGACATATATAGCTTCCCTCATTTGAGATCAGAATGGAGAGACATTCTCAAAGAAACACGATTAAAAATGAATAACTTATTCAGTGTGTACTGAAATACAACAATCGATTGAAACATAAAGGCTCCAAAGCAGGGCCAAAAGGGCTGTATACTGGTTTCTGTTGGTAAGTCTTTTTATATAATGCCATTTATTTGCATAAGTTACCCTGAGGTTGTCAGTTATGACCTTACTTACCGCCTGCATTCGCCTTAAACTCCCACAAACTATTGTGTAATTTTATGCTCAATTTTCAACATCTCTAAAGACAAAACAAAACACCACCACCACCACCAAAATACCCACACAGAAAAGCACAATCACCACCCTGCCTGGAACAGCATTATTTTCCTTGCATCTGTTTGTTGTTGTTTTTTTGCCTCTGAAGATTACACATTCAAAGCAGAAGGGCTGGTGGGAACAGAGGAAGGCCCAGGTCACACATACTCCACATGAAAGGCAAGTGGCCAGTTCCTCTGCTCTAAACTCCCTAATCTTAACGAAAGCTTCTATTAACGAGATACCCACAGTCTAAAAGTCCTACCCCTCCACCAGTAAGCGGCTGCTATGCCTCGTAAATTATATTTGCCATTGTATCCTGGGTCACACGGATTATCTGGAAAGTATGCAGCCCTGTATTAAAATCATGCTGTTATTAGACAATTTCTCCATTGTAGCAGCTGGAAGCCATGGTAACATGAGAAGAGTCAATACTGAGCTTTTTTAGAAGTATCAGCGCTTCAAAAGAAATGCTCCCTTTGGGACACTTAATAAAATCCAGATTATGTTACTTTCCTTCATCCTTAACCACACTAAGGCATACCTTAACTCTGAAAGTGGTCCTATTTGTTTCATCTGGGGAATTTTAAGAAGTTCAGAAGTATGGGATGCTAACAAGCATTAGCTGGGGGTAGTTTCTAGTACTACAGGCTACTGTAAAAAACTGGGCATGGCATTTTTCAATTATATTTTTTCAATTTACAATTACATCTTGCCACCTCATCATATATGACTATGAGAGATATTTCAATGTTTCTCTGCCTCAGATAAGAGTTTATTAGTACGAGCAAACAGCGAAGGAAGTTTAGGTCAAGGGTTACTCCAACAGTTAGAGTTTTGTTTATGGCTCTGTAGTAAGGAGAGAAAGTCAGTTCTGTAAACAGCAAGTAGCCTTGCTTTTGTCATTTTTTTTGGCCACTGCATTTTCACAGCACAGATTTTGAAAATCAGTTACACAGGGACAGAAACTTAGTAAAAATCCCCAGCTAACCACAACAGCAAGGCTCAAATCAAATTCCTATCACAGGAAGGAATATCACATTTCTTACCTCATAGGTCCCGGATTCAATGGGTAGACACTCTCAGGCAGTGGCAGCGCAGCAGGAAGATGCTCTGTGATGTTCTGACCTCCAGATCTTTCTGCACTCTTTTCCCGAGTGCTCCCTTTTATATTCTGCCCATTACCAGGAAGCTGGCCTGATTCTGAAGCTGGTGGACTGCTCTAGAGTGACAAAAAAAAAGAAGAAAAGAAAAGGATAAGTCTGTTTTGGCAGACAGGAAATTTTAGATAATATGTAGTTGAAGGGGTTTTGTTCTGCCTACTGACAGACAACTTCTGCAGTAGACTTCACTGCTTTGATGGAACTTGCAGGTTCTAAAGCCAAGACATTTTCTTTTCTAACAACAGAAAAACAGAAGGAAATGGTTGAGCCAAATAATAAATATAAGAAAAAGAACCAAGAGAGAAGAATGCAACAATTGTTCTAAAGCTGTTCAGGGCCTTTACTGACCCAAGGAGGGTATCATTTTCTCTCTTTTTCCAAGCCTGGCAAATGCTTCTTTGCTAAGCAAGCTTAAAAAGGATAAAGGGTAGAAACAAGCCATGAGCTTTGACACTGATAATATCAGCAGCATCTTTGGAGTCAAGGTCTAGACAAATAAAGCCCATTTCAGGGAAGGGCCAACACTTGAATCCAACTCTCAACTATTTCCCTCCCAATTCAGCAATGCTCAAAACTCCTTGGAAATGAAATGGAGGCTTGATTCTCCGTTACGCTGCATTTCTGTAGCTACAGAAGTGCTGTTATGCAGATTTGGTAACGCTGTCTCACCTCATCTCCAAGGTTAGTGCTTGCCCAGGACCTTCCCCGAGAGCTGCAGACTTGCCTGCCTTGCCTGGAGATCGCTTTGCCTTAGCACTGCAAACTTGGTTTTGCTTTAGGGAGCTAGAAGGTAGCAGAGACTTGGGCAGGGGCCAGAGCTGTGACTGTGGCGTGACCACAAACCCTTGAGGTTCTAGAAGTTGCAACAAGTAGGGTCAAATTCCTGGTGAATGTGTTTGGCAGGAGCATCGTTAGAAGGCAAAGCAGTGCTGATAACTGCCTGCTTTGAGCAGCATCTGAGCATGTTCCTCAATTATAACATGAGAACTGGGGAGAAAGAATTAAGCATCGAGCAGAAAAGCAGCCTGAAGGAGGAAGCTACCTATTCAAATCCTCTTGCTTGGCAGTAATAGTGAGGAAAGCAAAACTGTTTAATTGGACCATCTTTCACATGCAATCACGCCATAATTTTAAGCATTCTTAACCATAATTGTAAAAAGCCTAACAGACGCCTAAGGGTAAAGACATATAAGGATATGCACTGAGCTTCAGAAAAGTGTCACAGATGAAAACCAGAGGACACAATTCCGACTGATCTCTTATTTCTCAAATTTTATTCTCAATTCTACATTTATATTTTGCTCCAGAAACACCCAGAAAATGTGTCATTGCAGAAAGCTCTTTATAAAACTGCATTTCTCTCTGTGCGACTCTAGCAGCTGTCCCACCACCACCGCCAGCAGTGAGACACCCAGTGGACAAGGAAAGCTGGGGAATACGCTATAGTAAAGGCCAGAGCAAACTGAAAATATAAAAGGACTTCCTCGAGGCTTAAGGCAAATTTGATTAACTCTCATATCCTCTGCCTTCCCCCAGAGGATCCCCTTTGCTGCAGCTCTGCTTGCAAAATCTCCTTTATCACCTCACTTTCCGCTGGGGTGGACCAAACACTCTTGGTTTCATGATTATTAAGCACTTACCCAGCATGTGCTGACATCTGGCATTTGAAATATTTATCTAAGTATATATGTTGGCCCCAAAAGTACAACATACAGCAAAAATCTACCAGCACACCTCCCGATTTAAGCAAGGAAGTTAGTTCTTCCCCCCATGGAAAACAACAGAGCTTGCTTAGGTTTGGGAGTTTGGTTTTGCTTTTGGTACTTTGTTTTTGGCAACCTGAGGTTTGTTTGCATTAGTTTTTGTTGGGAATTCACTTCAGCAAGCACAGATGTGTGCATGCAGAAAGAACTGGGAAAATGCATTATTAATTTCAGTATTAAGGAAAGAAAATACTGATTAGCACAACTACACATAACCCAGCTGGACCGTGAGTGTCCCCCAATTGCCACGCATGAGGCAGCACTATATCCTTGTGAGAGCTCCATTTGGGTCAGTCTGGGTGGAGGGTCACTAATGACCAACTCACAGCAGCAACTAGAGGAATTAGAATTTTCAGGAAAAAAAAAAAAAAAAAAAAAGACCTCCTTCTCCTAGAAGGGGGGGAGCAGGACAGGGAAGGTGAGGAGAACCACAAAGAACCCCAAGAAATGAGCCCAATTTACAGATCTGTCCACATGCCTTCAGCAGTTGGTAAGAGCAAGCGAGAACTAATTATTTTTCCTCCTCCCTAGTGCGACCATCTCAGTTTTGCTCCAGCTGATTGTGCTGCGAGGCAGGAAGAGCAGCTCCCAGCTCTCTCCAGAGATGAAAAGCCGCCTGTTTGGTCTGCTCCTTCCAAAGCTGCTGTCATCCTCCAAGGCACAAAGGAGCCAGCAGAGAAGTAGCTCATTAACCTCCTGCACTCTTTGTACTCGCACATTCCTCCTAATTGCTCACACAAGTTCTCGCACATTCCTCCTCGCTCACACAGGATCCGCCACTTGCCACCAAGAGCTGCTTTGGGCTACCGTCCTCTCTGTTTTACTGGCCACTTTTGGAGCCAGGGGGATGCCTCCTGCACACAAATCTTTAAACTCCTTTCTAAAGATACCCATCTAAAGGCAGGAATCCCAACAGCCACAGTGGCTACAACTGGTGCTTACAAGCCAGCAGGACAATCCTTGCAGGAGAGTTCGGAATCGTAACACAGAGTTGGGATATTTTGCCTTCTACTTCTGGCTCTGACACTCTACAGCACCAGGTCAGAATCATTTTGGTAGCAGTTTGCTTGAATTTATTTTCACTATTTAACTCCACAACTCACAAGCTGGCTAGTTAGCCCATACATTTTAAATTAATGCCATACCTGGGGCTGTTACAGCAGATCTTTTTGTTAGAGGAAAACCACGGAGTGTGGGTAGAGAAGACGCACAGCAGCAGTACACATCTCGGTGGGTTAGCTACATGCACAACTTTAAGATTATACTTAACACTTTCCATAAACTAGTGTGAACTGTTTGTTTTGTTTGTTTTTCTCTCTTTTAATTGCTTTGTGCTTTCAGTGAAGAAGATATATTTAAGAAGATACCATCCATCTCTCAGCTACCCTCTGGCAACTGTAATTGGCTAGTGAAAAAAATCTGCCTCTTGTTCTCTGACTTTCAAACATGACCTAATGGTTACATTTTTATTAAGACATTAAAAAAATGTATTAAAACAATCTGTCTGCAGAGCAGGGTGGAGTGCCTGTTGCAGCGTCACCTCCTCCTGGCTTCCCAGAGTTTGGGTGATCAAACAGTAAAATTATCCTTTCACCTAGCCTGGCACAAATAGCCAGGAAATATTTTCAAGAGAAGCTTAAAGGAGGATTTTAACAATACAATAACAGAAAAATAAACCTTAGTGTAGATATTTAAGTGAAAGAGGGACTATTAACCTTCCAAGATAGAGAAAAGTTTTAAATGTGGTTATCTACATTCAAGATACTAATTTAGTCATCACAAGGGAACATGGCCCAAGAATTTGTGCCAGCCAGAAAAAAAAAAAAATTCTCTCAAGTTTTTTCAAATTTATCAGACAAAATTATTCAACTCAGTAGCTGACCTAGCTTTGCAGAACTATTTTTAATGAACATCTTTTGAAACATTTAGAAATACTAGAAAAGACTACTTCTTGCACAAAAGGATCACCAAAAAGCTGTTATTAGAGAAATTACCTCTGCAGTGAATTTTCGCTGAGAAACTTGCAGCTAAATTCACTTTATATTCAGTTTAAATTTGGCATACACTTTAAGCCTTTGAGATTATAAAAAGTTACTTAGTTAAAAGACAAACAAAAACTCCTGAGAACCTATTTATTAAAAACCAGAATATATTTATGTCCAGGATAATGAAAAAAAGTTTTTCACAGAGACTACAGAAACAAGAGAAGGAATACAGAAACTATACTTTATTTTTCCCCACTTTGAGTCTGTACCATATATAAATGAATACATCTATTTCTCCTGGAGTATAGAACATATTTTGCATTAAACCTTTCCATAAACATTGGCCTCTCTGCAAAGATACAAAATAAAGCAACAGGATCATTTTACTTTTGTAGTGTCTTTGAGAGTTTAAAAGGAGAACTCCAGCAACACAGAGGCCAAAAGCCCCAGCGAGAGCACTCTGTGCTGCTGCAGCCCATCACACACACACACACAGATCTGCTTTTAAAAGCTAGTACCACACTCCCCCCTCCAGGGATTTGCCTTAATTTCCTATTTTTATCCTTTCTCTCCCTCTCTCTCTCTCTCAAAAAAAAATAAATAAATTAAAAAATGAATAAAAAAGAAAAAAAGGCACTTGCCCTCTGCAACATTCCTCCATTAAACACATCCTTTTATCACACTCCCCCCTCCAGGGATTTGCCTTAATTTCCTATTTTTATCCTTTCTCTCCCTCTCTCTCTCTCAAAAAAAAAAATAAATAAATAAAAAAAATAAAAAAGAAAAAAAGGCACTTGCCCTCTGCAACATTCCTCCATTAAACACATCCTTTTATAGCTGGTGCTGGAACATGCCATAACGCTGACTGTTGCTGGGCGTAATCTTGGAGGAGTTACACCAAGTTTCCATTCTCCCTAACTCCCTGGGTTTAGCAGAGGCTGGGGGCTTTGGAACAAACCTGGGCAAGTTTCCACCAAAAAATACCCCAGAACTTTCATTTTCCTGCACATCTTCCACCACAAGCGGGTGGGGGGATTAGAGTTTGCCGCTACCAACCCCTCCTCAGCCAAAGGCAGGCTGTTATCAGAGAAAAAATGAATCCATGGCACTCATCAAAAAGGCTCCTCTGCAATCCTGGCAGCCTCATCCATTGCTATTTCCACACGGGACGGACGTGGAGTGGGTAGTGGGAAGTTATTCATTCAAAGACTTAGTCTGTTGGCTGTTCCTCATCCTTTTATTATACTCCAGTATTAAATTCCCTTCTTCCAACTGAAACTGGGACACCAGAAAGGAGCTGGCAGGGACTTCTGACACACCCAAGTTAACAAAGCAGTTTCTGAAATATTAACTGTCTCAGTCTCTGCTGGAAAAGTGGAGAGAAGAAAAGTTTTCAAGGTTAAATATTGTAAAACATTTGCAATAAAAGAATTGTACAGGTCACATTGTTGGGGAATCATACCTGTAAAATAGTTATTTTTTTAAATAAAGAGCAGTTTTTAGGAGCTACTTTTTTGCTCTTGGGGCTTTTCTTGTTGTTCTGCAAGCACTATATTGGTTAATAAATTAGATTTTTCACAGTAACCTTGGCACTGAATTAGATAAAATTTAGCTAACCAACAGATATTGCTTTAGCAACCAGAACTTTTCAATCAAATCAGTAAACACTGTTCAAAAAATTACTGGTTACGAGATGTGTAAGTAACAATTGCGGTTACTGACAGTTGTGCCAGGCCTGAGCATCATGGGATGGTTAAGGTTGAAGAAAAAAGAGAAAAAAAAAAAAAAAAAGAACTTTGGTTTAGTCACATCACAAGAGAGCCAAACAATGTTTTTAATAAACAAATTGCTTCAGCAGCCTGTGTTATTAGGCACTAGACTATTCCTCAGAGCAGTTAGGGTAAAGCAGTTTGGAGTGTGGTGACCATTGGGACCACATCTTGGGCTTTTACCCTTAAAGCTGATGAAGGGCAAAATATTTTGACTTCTCAATTAGGTGAGAGTGACTACAAAATGATCACGAGAGAAGCAAAACGTATTTGTGCTTATGGGAGAGCCCACGTAGAATTTTGCAATAGGGTTTTTTGTTTGTTTGTTTTAATGGGCAATTGGCTATTACTTCCAGCTTGGTTTATTGTCTCCCACAGGAAAAAAAAAGGTTAAATTCATGCCATTTCTAAGTGAAAAACTAGAAGAGCCAGGAATGTATAAAACATCATTTGGAAGAATTCTCCCATAAGCCACTTCCTATCAGCACAGCAGACAGTGGGAACTGTGATAGAGTGACGAGCATTTAAATATTCTGGTTGCGACCTCCTTTATTAGTACTTATCATTTTTTCTTAGTGGAAAAAATGCTGCTTTTCCTCCAGAGAAATAAGCTCAAACCTACAGAAATAGCTCTGGCTGAAAATGTAAAAATAAACACTGTTGTGTATATATATTTAGTCACCATGGGTTTATCCTGGGTTTAGCATTCTTAACAGAATACACCCTTTCCTCCCAGCTAAGGCAAGAGCAGTTCAGACCTTCAGGCCTCATTGCTCCCGTTTAGGATCTTCCCATCCTCCTGGGAGCCCCATGCTGTTTATCTTCAGGCCCTCCTAACGTCAACATTAAGTGTCTTCTCAACAACTTTATCTGTGTTTCAGCCTAATTCTGTGAGAATATACACAGCAGATGAACAAGTCTGCACGAGGAAAACGCAATGCTCTAAAACTGGTTTCATAGTCCTGGTTAACACCTGCCTTCCCTCACCTCTAGCTTGCTTCTGTTCATGCTCAGTAGGCAAAGGAATGTTTCCAGTTATCCTAAAATCTCCCAAAAATCTTATTTCAGATTTTTTTAAAATCTTGCTTTGTCTCTTTGCTGATGGCTGGATGAAGGCCTGAAAGCATCTGCATGATTTTCTTAAAGATGATGGGTGTGTGAGGTATAGTAGGAACCAGTTAATAACCTGCACAGAAAAACCTTCAACATATAATCAGCAATTTCAACTCAATATAATTTTTAGATAAAACAGCATTCTGGTAAGTGTTTCTTAGCAGCCTAACAATAAAACCCTTGAGAAGATGCTGTTAGATTTATACC
>NW_010588252.1:302415-326102 GCF_000705375.1 Tinamus guttatus | reverse complement strand
TCTTTTTATTTTTTTTTTTTTTTTTTTTTTTTTTTAACTAATAATCGCGATATTTTTAACACATTGCAGCCGCTCAGGCAGCCCCAGATCTGCGGGCCTCTAGGGCAGGGGTGTGTTTGCATATGTGTGTGTTTGTATATGTGTGTGCTTGTATATGTGTGTGTTTGTATAGATATATGTGCGCATGCCCATATGTGCGTGCGCGTGCACCCCTTGCACACCCCTCTGGCCCCCTGCTCGCACGAACACACCTACATGGGGGTTTCCTGGCAGGTTGCACACGCATACACACGCGTGCAGAAATGCTGCGCTCCAGGCCCCCATGCAAACACACACATGTGCACATGCACAGGTGTGCAAACACACACGTGTGCAAACACACACGTGTGCAAACACACACGCAGCAACCCCCAGCCCTCGCTGCGGCTGCCATGGAGGGTGCTCGGCACCGTGCAGGACGTGGCCCTCCCCGAGCGCCTCGGCTTTGGCTTCCCTCCCGACGTGGGCTGCTGTTATTCCAGATTTACATCTCCCCAGGCTCTTATTCGCCTTATGCTATTTTTTCCCCATGAATGCCTTTTGTTGCTCTTGTTCTTTCTAGAAGCGTGAAAGGTGCCGGGTTTGCTAGGTCCCCCCCTTCCTTCCTTCCCGCGGCTGATTTTTTTTTTCTTTCTTTTTTTTTTTTTTTTTTCAATACTTTGTGTTTCTGCTGGCATTTTGCATCTGATTCAGAGCCACAAAGTGGATCCTGGAGCGCGCCGGCTGTGCTGGCTTCTCATGCGATGGAGCAAGCAGCCAAACCGAGAGGGAAAACACTGCAGTTGGCTCCGGCTTTCAGTCATCTGAGTCCATGGCTCCTGCCCCAGCTGAGATGAGACCTGGGCACCCTAAATCCTGTGGATTCAGCAATGCGGGATGTCTGGGTAAAGGATGGGATGTTGCTCAGAAGGATCCAGCTCCTTCTGGGGCTGCCCCAGCTCCGGGTGAATTTTCCAGTGAAGTTGCTCACGCGGGTGAGAGTGGTAGAGAAAGTGCGGAGGCTGCTGCTTTTCCTGCTTAATTGCCTGGGGATTTCCAAATTCCCGAAGGGGAGCTTTGATTTGGAGCCAAATCCGGAAAAGCAGCAACGGTTTTGGGGGAGTGGATATCGCCGCTGGAATCGAGCGCATCCCTGCTGGCTGGAAGGGAGGGATTTATCCAGGTGATCTGGAAAGGGGCCCTTGGGTTGCAGAGTCTGTGACAAAATCAACATATATAAAATAAAAGGAAGCAAAGTCATCGCAGTGCCTCGGGCAAGTTGCCTTTGAAGGTGCTTCCCGCATCAGGGGCCGCTTGACAAGAGTTCCCGGCGGGTTTTGAGCCCCCCCAGAGCCCCCCCAGCGCCGCCGTGTGCGATGAGACAGGGACCTGCCGCCGCAAGAGGTCACGGAGAGCAAAACCGCAACCAGGCTCTAAATGGTACCAGCGGCTGCCGCTGAACTGTTCCCGGGATGGGGCGCGCGGTGCCTTGGGTACGGCCTTCGGGAACCTGTGGCATGGGGGTGGATGCTCCTGGGATTCCCGGCTCTGTTCGTAGGCGAAACGGTGCTGTTTGTGCTCAAGGGAGAGGAGACGGGGAAGCTGCCATGGGAAGACCAACCTCAACCTCCTCTGTCTGCTTCATCCTCGCCATGAGCCTGCAGGGAGCCGGGGAAAGGGCTGGCACCGGATATCCCGCTGCACCACGTGGCATCGGGAAGAGGAGCTGGTGGCCAGGGCAGACAGGAGGAGAGGGACAGGCAGAGGCAGCTGTGCTCATTGGAGAAGGAATTAAATTTTCCAAAGGGATGGGCTGGTTGACGGCAATACGGGGAGGCTGGAACTGCATTTTCCAAAGGGATGGCTTGAGAAGTGCTTAATGGCAGTATAAAGAGGAGGAGAAGGGGAGCACAGCACTCTGCAGGCCAAGATGCTCCCTCTGCAGAGCTGGGGACACCTTTCCGACTGCGAAACCTGCACCTGTGTGCCCACAGCTGGCCCCTGGGGAGGAACAAATTCCCAGGTGCTTTCTCCCATCCACTGGTATTTGTGGTTCATGGATCTGCTTTGCCATGATTTAGTCCAGACGCTTCCTGAAGCCTCAGCTCAGTGACGAGGTGCGTGTTTGATGAAGGAATGGGTCTTGCTGCTTGTTGGGAAGCTGCCAGGTTCATTGGATACTCATGCTGCATTAGGGCTGGATGCATGGGATGGTCCCAGGAATGGAGGTAGAAATTGAGGGGTTTTGTGTCTCCGGCATTTCCTTCCTCCTTCCTTGGTTTTGAAAGCACAGGTACCCGGCACTTCCCTCCATGCTCACCTCCCCAAACACTTCTCCATTGCCTCCAAGCCGGCAGTTTTGGGAGAGCCTCCACGCAACCCCGTGTGCATGTGCTAAACCTGCACGCTGCTTGCATGGGGCCTCCTGCCGTACTAGTCCTTTCCTCCTGGCCATCAAAACCTCTCTGTGGCGATGGGTGAAGCTGGGAAGTTCTTCAGAAGAGCCTGCTCCCAGCAGTGCCAACATCTCCCAATGGCTCCTTTGCAGGTGAGAAACCACTGCAAACCTCCGAATTACCTTGGGCAATCACTATCTTGTGGAGCAAAGCAGCTCCTTTACGCCACTGCCTGAAGGAAAAGGGTCGGAGAAGGGAGCAGCATCCACGGAAGCCTGCAAAGGAGGATGGCAGCATGCGACGGAGCAGTGATCCCTCCTGGGAAGGCCCCTGGGGACAGGGCGCTCTGACCGGTCACTGCCCAGGCGCTTGATCCCATCTCGTTGCCTTCGCTCTCCCGCTCTGATCGCTCTGATGATTCCCCGTTCCAGGAAAACGTGGAGAAGACATCGCTCTGCATTGCCATGGCAACTGGCACGCCACCAGCCGCGCGGCTCCGCTCTGGCCCTATTCCTGGCGCTGCGCAGGGGCCGGGAAGGTGGAGACCTCCATCCTCTCCGTGCTCCAGCCCCGTTGCCTTCCTCTGCTTGATTCCAGAGGCTCCCCAATAACAACATCAAACCCGGCCTCGCCAGCAGTGCCAGCTCTCCACAAGAGCAGTGTTCCTGCTCTCTCCTCCTTCGCGTTTCCCTGCTGCAATATTTTTAGCAGGTGCTTTTTTGGGCAGGAAGGGCAGGAAGGTTGATGGGGCTCAGGCTGGGCAGGGCTGAGGGATGCAAGGACTGTCAGGAGGATCTGCTGGGCAGCCAATGGGAATGATTCCCAGGAATAAACTGGAAGAGGACAATTTTTTTTTTAGCAATTGCCTTGGTAAAAATATGCCCGCCTTGCCACGCATGGGGTCTTTTGACTACTGCACTTTTTTTTTTTTTAACTTGACTTTGGTTTATTGGCTGGAAGGCTGCAAACTCTCCCAAGCCAGCCAGCTTTCCAGCTTGAATGAAATGATTCATTGAAGCTCAGACTGGTCTTCACCACTCATTACCAGGTTGATTCTTAATCACCTGCAAAAAAATCTGTGCTTTTAAAAATGAAACGTTCTCTAAACCAAGCTACTGGACTGTTTCACATAGAAAAAGGCTGAAGCCAAATGTTTTGCACTTCTTTTTCTTTTTTTTTTTTAAGTTTCTTTCAGTGCTTTTTCAGCTGAAAATCACAGCCTTCGTGTTTTTCCCCTAGGCCTCCTGGCATTACGCTGCAGCGGCTCTTTGGCTCTGCCAGCCCAGTCCATCACGTGCAGGGAGGCAGTTTGCAGCCCAAAGCTGTCCGAGTGAACCAGTGACCCAGGCCAAGGGGCTGGAGTGGACCCTGGGGACCCAGAGACCTTCGGACACAACTGCGGAGCCTGAAAGAAGCCCCTTGTTGGAAAGACACCAGGAGGTTCCACCCTTTGGAGGATGCAAAATCCATTTGCTACTTGAGCTGGGTGAGTTTCAGGCTCCAGGCTCCGTCCTTGCAGCCGATATGGTGAGATGGTGGATATGGTGGAGGTGACAGATATAGTGGAGGTGATGGATATGGTAGAGGTGATGGGTACAGCAAGGTGTACCAAGGACATCTGCCCCGAATTGAGCACAGGTGCTGGGGCAATTGGCCCCTGTACCACCAGTGTCGTCAGACCGAAAAGGAGAGCAGCCTGGAAATCAGATAAGGAAGTTCATTAACAAATCATTAGAATAAAATCCACTTCAAGGGAGCGGACATGAGAAAACAAGGCGGCTGGGGAGGGAGGAGAGGGGCCCCCGTGCAGGTTTCCTTGCTCAGGGAGAGGAAGAGCCCCGAGGCTCTGGCTGCCTTTGCTTTGTCTGGACCCATCCCTTTCTTGATGGGCACTGGCCGAGATCCGTGCCGTGTTGTGGATTCCTAAGGGTGATGACGATTCCCAAGGGGCTTCCTAGACAAACCTGGAAATAATAGCACTCTTTTTGGACCCACCGACACCAAACTGGCTGAGGACGGGCAGAGATTGGTGCAGAGGCAGGAACTAATGCGGTTTGTCACATCCCACATTGCTTTTCCAACCGTGGTCCGAACCACCTCCTGCAGCTCTTGAATCGTGCTCAATTAGTGGCCCCTCTGATCGCAAAGGGAAGCCGGCCGGTGCTTGCTCTGAGATGAAATTATCCCCCAGCTTTTCATTAGTTACTTGCTTCCTTGACCAGCTTGCTATTCTTCTCAGGAATGCTTCCAAGAATTGGGAGAGATGCTCCCCTGAATCATTAATCAGAGCAGCATGATGATTTATTAACTCTCCTCTCAATGAAATAAAATCATCAGCCTCCAGAGTCAGCTTTCTATGCCATCAATTCTTCCTCCCAAGTAAATTTACAGGCTGTCACTGGTAGCTGCTCGAGAAGGCAAATCCATCTATCAACTTCTGATTTGTTGCTTGTGTTTGGAAATTACTAATTGACATTTGTATCTGAAATACCAGAGTGAAATAATATCTTTTTTTTACTAGTATTAATTACGTTAATAAAAGTTAATGATATTCATGCCAAAAGTTGGAAGTGCGTGGAAATTCATGAAACTCTTCCATTTAGCTACTCTGGTCTCTTGACATGTAATTAGGAAAAGCATTAAATACAGTGCTCTGCAAATTAACATAAGTTGTATCTACAACACAATTCCTCAATTTAGCTATGAAAGAAGCACGATTTGCCATCTCAACTGCAAAAAACTGGCGGTTCAACCCAGGCTTAAACTGAAAAAAATGTCATTTTCAAATGTATATATCAGAGTGCACAGGAATTTTTTACCCCAGGTCACTTTCAGTGAAAAATATCATGGGAGAACACTATTTTTGCCTACCTTTAAATAACTCTTAACCTGCATCTTGAGGTAAATTGCTGCCAGAACCTGCAAGGACATAGCAAGGGGGACGTGACAACATACAAACGCCCCTTGGACTTTCCTCTAAGCCTCCATCAGTGGCCATCATCCAGGGACAAACTACCGCTCTGGAGTGCTCTTTGGCTTCATTTGGAAGGACCAAACTTACGTTTCTGCTTCAGGCAGAGGCGCCTTTGCCGTGACGAGGCAGTGAGGTTGTGTTTTGGGGTTGTTGTGTCGCACATCTGCACTCCGGTGCCTCATCCAGGTTGGCAGCGCGTTGGAGGCCTCTCCTTGCTGCCTGTTCATGCTTGTCACCAGGTCCAGGCCAGAGCAGCTCCATCCAGGGGAACAACAGGCTCCTGGAAATCTGTGTGTGCAGAGCACAGACAACAAAGTCATGCCAGGCCAGCTCCTTGCTTCACGGCCATGTATCACCTTACTGGGATTAACTTGAACAGGGAGCACATCACTAAATGCTGCCGTGGGAAAGCGGAATGCAGGCACTAGCCTGAGCTGGAAAGCGAGGCACAGGGGCTGGAACTTTCCTATGAACATATGAATCACCATAACGTCTCACTTCAGCAATAGTATTGACAAGTAGTCTGAAAAGCAGTAAGAAATAGAAACTCTTTTTAGGAATGCTCTGGAGATGTTCTGCTCCTTTTTGATGCCAACCAAAGGGTCATTTCACTCCCTTGCATCTGCCCAGGGAGGGATTCCAGCAACACCTGGAGGGCTTTGCCTTTGGCAGCAGTGGGATGGGGTGATGGAAGTATAGGGAAAGTGACAGCAGCAGCCAATCCTGTAAATATTCCTGAGGTCTCTGGCCAGAAGCTGTGGAGAATGGAGTGCTCCAGCGTTTGACGGTGGTCCCAGGACACTCCCTACTCTTCGTGCCCACATGATGAACAGTCTTCTGTTGCCCCAGCTTTCTACTTCAGCTTTCAGCTAGTGATTTCACTTCACATTTCAGCTCTCCTGGTCCCCAAGCCTTCCTCAGCGTGCGTCCTCTTCCCATCAGTGCCTGTTAACACTCGGTTACGGCAGTTCAGATGCAGGGAAATCCACCCCAGTCGACGAGTAGAGCCGTTAGCATCAGTTGCACAGTTTATATCCAGCTGTAAACAAGCACGGCAGCTGAGAAACAACTAGGGACCGAGAACCAGGATATCTCACGAGGTCTGCAGGCAGTCACTAACAGTGTGTTGTGCCATTTATAAAGCACATGGTACTTGGAGCAGGAATATCGGGCTGTGATTGCAGCCACATAATCCCACAGCACAAACGACAATTTGACATGACTGGACGTGTGCGAATGGACTGATAGGAGCCACTTATATTCTGGGGAGAAGCACGCACCTCTCGCCATGTACTTGATGGTGGCTGTGATTTCTTCTCCTCAGATGCATCCAGAAGGAGGTTGCGGCCTGCCCTGAATGATCTCCCCAAGAGTTCAGACATGCTTACGCTGAGAGGACGAGGAAATGACACATGAAGCTCCCAAAACTGCTAGATGGGGCGAGTGGCACCGAGGAAGCTGAACTCAGGCTCCCCGAGCCTTGCATGAGCAGCATTTCCTCACCCACGGTTGTCTCTTCTCACTTTTAGCCACGTGCATCTTACTCGCAGAGGCCGAGAGGAGCAGAAAACGGCCTGGAGCTGCAGGGCATTAAACAAACCCAACGCGAGCCGGCGGAGCACGAGCAGAAATCCACGAGGGCCTCCTTGCTCTGCCACAAGGAGCCGGCGCACAACCGGAGTCGCTCCGGATGGAGCGCGCTGGGTTCAGCTCGGTGACAAACACAGATAAATACAACCGGCACGGAGCAAACAGTGCCTGCAAGGACAGCGCGCGGTCTCCATAGAAACACCTGGCAATGGGGTCTGACGCTCGCAGGAATAATCCCGCAGCCTGGCAGCGCGGTGAACTTCCTTCTCGGCACTTCTGGGGTTTTTTAAGGAAAGTGGAAGGTAATCCCTGGAGACAAGGCCGGGCGCAGGGCACGGACGGACGCGCCGTCTCTGCGGCTGCGGCAGCTCGTGGTGACAGCCGCACGCCACGCGCGCCCGCTTCGCCCGCGCCGCTCCGGTTCACGGCTAAAAATAAGCAGAAGAAGGAGCTGAGTCTGCTCCGAGGAACCGTGGGGCGATGGATAAAAGTAACCAGCAAAGCTCCCGAGTGGGGACATTGCCAAAGCTATGTCAGCTCAGTGTCGGCCCTTTACACCTCTGCCCTGGAAACGTCACAAAATCAGCGAGTTCCTCCGAAAAAATAAACCTTCCTTTCACATATGGCCAGGAAAATATTGAGAGATGAGGATGAAGTCGGCACTGCAGACCCCAAGTGTTTGGCAAATACATTGATGTCTCCCCAAACTGCTACATGCATGGAGACCAAGTTCTGCTTTCTTTTTTAAAATTTGCTTTTGCATGGAGGAGCTACTCATACTTCCGTCTAACCAGCGTGATCCATGAATCTAGGTTAGCCAGTAACTAGGCTCCTAATTGAGGTTATATTTCCTGGAGGGCAGGAAACACTCCGGAGCTCCTGAGGATGGAGTCTCCCCCGCTGCGGGTGCATCCCGGCTCCACACCAGGGCGAATCCTGGGCACACACTTGCCCATCCCTCGGCATCCGCAGCGCCTGCGCACACCAGGAAGCCCCTTTGGCTGCAGCGAGCTTGACTAGACTCTCTGGTGAGGTGACGGAGGGGAGCAGGGTCCCTGGTAAGAAATCTCCATCCAGTTTGGTTGAAATGTAGGTCGAGTCAGGGCCTGACTTCCGCTGCAGCCTTGCCGTGGCTGCTGCATCCTACTTTTCCTTGCAGGAGGTTCTGCATGGAGCATAATAAATACAACAGAATTCCTTATGTCAATAGTCTTCCACCCTTTGCAGGTTGGACTTACTGTGTTTGGGACTAGGTTTATTTTGTGCCTTGAACATGCTTTGAAACTGTGGTGGGAAGAGACCTAGCTACACCTCATCCACCCATCCCTCTCGTCCATGTGCTGGTCACCTATAGAGAGGAAGTGGATGTGGGAGGTCCGTGTTGTGACCACTAGGTTCCCTGGTCTGGCTGGCAGAGGCTTTGGGACTCCACAGTCACCTGCCTGTGGTCCAGGCCTATCCTTCACGACACACGGTAGGGAATGGGATGCTGGACAGTGGGATAGGGAACTTCCTCACCCTCCAAATCATGGGGCTTTCTGCAAACTGCCTCCTGGAAATGCTTCCTGGATGGTGCCAGCTCCAAACAACCTGCGCTAAATAAAAGAGCCAAAACTAGAGGGAAGCCTTGATAGTTTTCTCCTATGTCCATAAAACCAACCAGGAGGAAGATAGCGGAGCTGCAGCCCTACATTCCCTTTGAAATTCACTAGGGAAATGTAACTGCTTACTGTAACGCAGGGAGCATGGATTGACTGCTCAGCGGCCCCTGAGGATGGGGATTGATTTGCAATTATATTAATGACTTGCTGCAGAGGAACGCGATGAGATTTAATTCATTCAAGTCTGTGAAGTACTTCAGAAAGCCCTATGAGTATTCTCTGCCCAATCTTGTGCACGCCACCAGTCATCTGCAGAGCTGAGGCTGAAAGAATTGAGGAGTGAGAGCTGTTTGCTGTAGGGATTTTCCTTTGGGAATTTTGCTGGTGATTTTAATGGAGCCAAAATTTCTGGCAGGTTTCTAACATATCTCGGACTTTGGGCACACAGACACATTTTATGTCATATACAACTCTGTTTCATGACTCTTTAGTCTGCATTCTCTTTTCCTCCTCCTCCCATAAAAATAAATAAATTTTATTTCTCAGGAAACATCTATTTCCTGAATTCAATTACTAATAGTAAAATGTCTAACAAACACAAAGCATTGGGAGCTGGAGAGTTGCCGGGTAAACTTTTGGAGCATCTCTTTTCATTCCTGAAAAGAGATTATGTTTTGTTGGCATTGTTGTGACTTCCCGGGATGATCTGCAGATAATGCTTTGAACATATATTACATCAGAAGATGTCACCTGCACTTTCTCCTCATTCTCTTTGGTGATTAGAACATCTCACTAAACTGCTCCAGCTTCCTCTGCACTCACTGTATATGGTGATTAATAACATTCGATGCTTCTGATGTGTTAAATAAAATACCGCAGATTCTTTGCAAATGCCAGAGTCTTGCCTAAACTGAGCTGGGAATGTTTTCTTCCATTTGTCAGGTTTCACTTCCCCAGTTTCATGTTTAAGCTCATGAAAAACAGGCATTACATTTCAATTTCCATTGAATCATAGGCCCCAATAAGTCGCTGGAGCTAAACAATTTACACTAACTGAAGACCTGACTCATAAAACTTGGCTGGTGTTGTTGAATTGCTCTTCCAGAGAAGACAAAGCTGAGGCCATAACCCCCAGCGGGGCGTTGTTTGAAATCCAGTGGAGCAAGAATATCTATATTAGCTCTTCATTATTATCCATAGAACTTGTCAGATCAGGAAAACTAGGGAATCAAATTATGCAATATGTATATGATGAGCTCCTGAACACATTAGTCTACTTTTCACAGAGGCAATACAACCCTTATCTCCCACTGTACGCACAGAAGAGGGACGCATCCTGTGCCACGTGCTCTAGGTGACCCTGCGTGTGCAGGGGGGTTGGACTACATGTCCTCTGGAGGTCCCTTCCAACCTTAAGCATTCTATGATTCTATGATGCAGGAGATCAGACTGCTCCAAGCAGGGAATGCCAGAGGGAAGGCTGCCTGTGCAATCCTCTGCAGGCTGATACCAGACTATGTCAGAACTGAATGAGCAGGGCACAGCCATCCTTGTGGTCCCAAACGTGATCCATGTCAGCAGTGTAGGGGGCCATAACTCCTCACTGTGGAAGTCTGGCCCTCCTATAGAGCCAGGATACAGCCTAGCACACATGCTGATCCGGAGAGCACCCCTGGGCTCAGGTCATCCACAGTGCCAGAGAAGCAGCCCCAAAATCAGCACCAGGAGTCACTTGATGTGTCCTGACATCCTCCACATATGACAGACGGTCTGCAGAAGCCCTGTGGCCTTGAGTGGCAGAGCCCAAGCTGGGTACCCAGATGTGTCACTAGCTGATTGCTGACTAAAACCTGCTTCCTGCTCTCCTGCTTCTCCAGTCTCTTCTGCTACCTGCTCCTTTTCTCCTCAGCTCATTTTCTCTCCCTCTTTCCTTTTTCCCAGTCTCCTGGGAGACATGTACCTCACCTCTGCTCCTTCTCTATTAGGGACATGTACCTCTCCTCTCCATGGTGACTTTTGAAGATGGGCTCCTGCTCTTCATGTCAGCGCAAATCATTCTTGGCACTGGTCAAGTAAGTTCTGCTGAGTTCTTGTATTCCTAATGCATCCTATTTGTTGTAGGAGCAAGCAGAGGACACTCTGTTCACATCCAGGAGCTGTGCAGGGCTGAGTTATACTCATCCAGGGCAAACACATTCAGAGAACATGACTGCAGAGCTCCCATAAGACTTCCTGACCAACAAGAGAAAAACCCAGATTTTCCAAAGATATTTATCCAAGCACATTTAGGTGGATTCTTCTGGAATAAGCATCTCCATGACCATCTTGCATTTTACAAGTATAAAATATTTTTTAATCTGGCAAACCAATATATTTTTCTCCTCCTCTCATTCCTGAAAACCACAGAATGGTTTTATCTGAAACATTACACAAAATCTCAGCTGGAAAGAGACATTTGTCCTGAAAATAACACTTGTATGCACGAGTACAGTTTGGCAAAAGCAATTGAAATCAGGCCCTGGAAATGCTGGGCTGTCCTAATGATCAGAGCAGTTGGCGCCAGAAGAACCAGAAAAGGTCTGTATTGCTACCAAAGCAACAGTTTCTTTAGCTTTATGTGCATGAAATCAACTACATTTTAGTTCCACCTTTGGCTTCCATACCTTGGCAAAATGTTAAATCCAACAGCATCTACTGCCTTTTTTTTTTTTCACTACGAAGAGTCTTCGCCCCTGCTTCATGATAACTGCACTGCCCCAAGGTCAACAACAGGTACGTTTCAGTGACAGAATTATGGTTCATCAGAGAATGAGCAAGTGTCTTAATACACACATATCTTGTCTTTCTCAGGAGGCAGGATTCCAAGATCATCTGGAGATCTGAGGTGAGTTAAGGCAGACCTTGTCTCACAAGAACAAACCCTGAATTTGTGTTGCACTGATTTTCAAAGGAGATCAATTCTAAGCTGCTAAAATCCTAGCATAGTGGATGACAAATACATAAGCTAAGGGCATCTTGCTTCACAGATGGAAAGATTCAAAATCGTGCTGATAAAATTACTGAAAACTGTAACACACCCACAACACACAGGCTACCATGTATTTTTTGCATGCAAATTCCGGGTGATCCTGTAGCTGAAAATGGCAAGTAGAAAAGCAACCTGAGGGAATGCAATTCCTTCATATAACTTCGCATCTGAGAATAATGATACATGTCAGCTCTGGAGATATGTGTTGAACCAGCCAGAAGGATTCAGAACGGTTGGCAAAACAGAAGTGCCAGTCACTGTGAAAGATCAAGCCCTTGGCTTATTGTGGGCAAGTCAAGGAGAAATAAAAACCAAACAGGGAAAGGGGTAGTATAATGGAAGAGAAACTGAGAAAGAGATGGAAGTAGAAGGGGTAACATACAAATATGCTGCTGGAACACGTGAGTAGGGTCAACACGTATAGGCCATTGCCGCATCATGAAGGCACACTGTGCTTGAACTCAGGGGAAGGGAATGTCCAACAGCAGCAAGCTTGCAAAGAGGAACGCACCCTGCTCAGCGCAACAGTGCCCTCAGAGAGGTTGTCCTGCATCCTCAGACCAGGACAAATGAAGCCTATGCTTCATTTCATGCTTCATTCCCTGCCCATGAAGGCAGCTGCAGGTCCCCAGGCTCTCTTGAAGAGGTGCTGAAGCAGGCTCAAGACTAGCCTTATGTGTGCCAAGATTTCAGGCCTCTTCTTTCCCGCTGTGGGCTGGGGCTTGGGCCAAATGCCTGTCCTGGCTTGGGCTATCTGTTAAGGAGGTTTATTTGGTCTCATACTCTGCTTGGAGAGCTACAATGGGATAATATGCTATTACTTACCTTCCCTGCCTGACATATTCAGGCTAACCCACGTGCAACACTGAAGGAAAAAGAGGCTTCCCCACCTGGAGAACTTTGCTCATGAACTACGATGACCAATGTAAGGGACGAGGTGGGCAGTGACAGAAGAACCAGTGAAGCCTGCAGGCTTATTCAGCGCCTATTGTAGCTCACAGCTGGGTCCACCTCTATCTTGCAAGGCTTTAAATAACGGACTTTATAAAGCCTTCCTGTGCTTGGGACATTCATAACATTTGATTAAAACTGCCCAATGTCTACTGGCCAATTATTAGTTTGTTCCTTTAAAATTATGGAGATGGAGAGACAGGCAGAGACCAGCCTAATTGGGATGCGGACAGCTCAGTCTTGCTCCCAAGGAACTCAGGCTCCTGATGTTCTGGGGGGAGCTCTGGGAATGAGTACGGACAACTTCCACTTCTCCAGCGGGATTCCTAAAGCCCTGCGTGGGCAGTGACCAGCCAGGCAAAAGTCAACGTCACGTCTTGTTGGCAACAGGCTTTGATAATGCGTGCGTGTGAAATACCAGCCTGCTATTTCACTATATTCACACTATATACCAGCCTGACCACATCTCAGTAGTCGTGGAAGGGAATCAACAGTTTTAGTCAATCACTGTTTTAGATTCGTTTCTGTACTGAAAGGAGTGGGGAAGACCATGAAAAGGCTGAAGGAGCACAGACAAAACGAGTCACCGCAAAAGAGTGGGTCATTTGGGTGAGGATGGGCTATGCATTTGCTCTTAATCTCTGTGCCTGGGATTTTGGGGATGTAACTGAGGAGCTGACCACCTTATGGAATGTAAGTGGATGTGTGAGCCCTCCGAAGGCTGCCTTATGGGGTTTTGTTTTGTCTTAGCAACTGAAAATTACAGATTAAAAATAGGGAAAAACACACTGTAAATATGTGGCTCAGCAAAGAAATCTGCAGAGGGTAATTACAAATATATATTTTTAAATAAACTGGAGAAGTTCAATGCTAGTATAAATTGCCTGCATTTCTACGGTCCCTCATGCCCCAGTTCTGCTCAGATGGCATAAAGAGCATAGCAAATATAAGCATTCATTTTAAGGTGACGTGAACCATTCTCTAGACTCCACTGCCTGATCTCCTATCAGGACTATATGGGAGGTCAGATGCCATCTATACAAGTGGGGAGCCACATATAGACAGAAAAAAAATAAGCCCACCTGTGTGTCTCAGGGATTGAACAGACCATTCCACTAACTCTCATTGCAATTTATTCTCACTTCTACTCATCAGCAGTGCCTACCTCAGGGATGGGGCTAGTGGCATTTTCCTTTCCACTTGGGAAAACTTTTGCAAATGGTAATGAGAACAAAGGGTATCTAGGATGTGTATGAAGAGATCCTACACCTTTCCTGGGCATGTTATAGATTGATTAATAAAGTGCTTAGAAAGCCATCTATATGAGATGTTATGTAAGAATGAGTTATTATTATTAAAAAATTCAGTTATCAGCCAACAGGTGAAATTATCGGCAGAATTGTACTTTTATCAAACATCTTTCATTTTATTTCAGATTTCTTTTATCATCCTTTATCTGCAGGCTGGCAGTCCTCATACAACTTAACTGGACTTCAATCAAGGGTACTGAATGCTGCATCATTGGATAGCTCTGCGCAGCGTGGCTGAGTAAGCGAGCTCATCCCAGGCACCAAAGAGACCACGTAGTAAAACCAACCAGAATTCATCAGGGGGTTGAAATGGGCACGAATGATTTAGAACTGGCAATAGCTGAGGCCTGAATGTCACTTCCATCACCAAGGCAGCTTTGAGCATCAGCAAAGCAAGTGGCTGCCACCCTCGTGGGGAGCTGTGGGCTGCGGAAAAGGAGAGCTGCCAATGGGAAACATTCACTATTCCCCAGCAGCAGTTGTTTTCCATCAGAACTGGCAAACTGCTGTGGCGACGAAAGGCTAATTTTCTTTCTCCTCTTCTTGAGATGTTGGGAAGTTAATGACACCACCACATAAATCCTCACTTAAGAGGGAAGAGGCCGGAGCTGCTGATCTGTGCTTATTTTCGAGGCAGGTTTAAGCACAGTGGGGAGCAGCGTAGTCTGTGCTTACTCTGCTCTGTGCACCTCAGGTATCTTGTGTTTCCAGTGCACAGATGACCTACTTTAGAGAGGAGCTGGAGGGAGCATTTGGCAGGATGGCGACGAAAAGCTCATCGGTGCTGTCACGATGGGAATTCCAAGGGCAACTCGTTCCAATAAGTCAGTGACAAAGCAAAGGTTCAGGTGATTTTTCAGTAGCTACCTCTCCCAAAGGATTCACTGTCCCAGTCGTGGCGCCGTTTCAGAAATTACTTTCTCTCTAAGCATTCGGTCTATAACCCTTTCAGCACACTAAATATCTCCAGTATGCATTTGTACCTTGCCTAGTTTTTCAGACCTTGTTTCTGACTGGGGAATTTTAATGTGCCAAGACATAAATATTTCCTTTTATTACTAGATTTCCCAGGAGTATATCTAGAATTTACCAGGTTTTGGGGATATGAAAATGGAAAAAAAGGGCTATGTAGAAAACATTTATTGATAATGTAATGTAATCAAAATTTCTGCCCAAGGAAATCCTTTCTCCTTCTTGACTATATTGAGAATGACCACCCGAGAGAACTGGATCCCATAAAACACACTTTTATGACTCTGTTGCTTTTATACTGTTCTCCCTTTCAACATGCTCCTGCCTCTGCCAAAACTTCTCATGTATCTGTTATTTGCTACATGTTTTTTTCTGATTGCCCCATTTAATTTATGATGCTATTCTCTACTAAAATAGATAACCTGCTTGGCAGAATGTATTCCTAAAATAATCAAGTTCGTTAATGTGATTAAGAGCAAATTCATTTGCTGCTTCTGCTATGCAATATTAAATTGAAGAAAGAGCATTTAAATAGGCAGTTTCTCATGTAAGTCTCTCACTTTCATGAAGTATAAAAACTCAGTTACTTTTAAAGGGTTATATGCAAAAATAGTACTGTATTGTACTTCATTGGTAAAGTAACCCAAAAAAAAACTTCTATGAAGTAAGAAAGAAACCAAATGTTAAGCATTGTAAGTTCCAGACATTCACGGCATGACTAATGCTAAAATGATGAATTTAGACTGGTCAGAAACCAAATAACAAAGATTCTATAAAATACCAAACTATAAGAAGTAGATGATCGTGCAGTTGACTTAGGGTAATAGTTTATGATTAGCAAGATTTTAGCTATAGAGCTAAATTTGGACCCTTAATTTACTTAAACTAAAATTGTTCAGGCTTGTTACATCTTTTTCTTAGCCAAGCCTGAAAATGAACTACAATTCCCTGTTACTAGTCTCATTTTTTAGGCTTAAAAGAGAAATAATTTAAGGCCGATGGGGCAGTTAAAGCTGAGGTAATATGCTACTTCCCCTAAAGAGCATTTGAGGAATAGAAGGTTCTGTACAAATTCAGGTCCTTTTTTCCCCTTGGTGAGAGTCAGAGACTAGCTGTCTGCTGCTATGAGTGTGTTTTACGGAATGTTTCTTACCAAAGCGTCCCCAAGCCCTGCTCAGAGGCAAGGGCCACGCTGCAACGTGTGCTGTACGGACACAGGAATAAAAAAGGCAGTCTCCGGCTCCAGGAGCCGACGGCCTAAGGATAAGGCAAGATATAACAGATGGAAACGGACAGATGGAGCAATGCAAGGAAACAATGATACAATGTTAATCAGCATGACAGGAAGTAATCTCAGCACCCCAGTAGTCTGTTAGGCAGCTTTTTGTGCAGGAAACAGCAAAACACGGGGAAAGAGCACGAAGGGGCTTGCGAAGAGCTAACACGGAGGCAGTGAGGGCTGGGAGCACCAGCTGCCTCCCGGCTGCGGGTGGAAGGCGAGGGGTGCGAGGCGAGCAAGGCAAATGGGGCCTTGGGAAGGAGGACCAAAACCAAGTTGGAGGCAACGCAGAGCAGGGAGCACTAGGCGGACGCAGCAAACAAGCAAAAACATCCATTATCACAGAAGCAGTACCTGGATTTGTGTTTGTCTGGGATTGAAGGGATGTAAGGGGAAACCACTTGGCACAGCCTTGGGACACCTACGTCAGAAGTGAGAAGGGAAAGATTATCCAAAGAAAATACCAAAGCATCCATTACAGAAGTAGAAGGTTGTCAAAGTAGGACAAGACTTCCAGAAGATCACTGTAACTTTTGGAATGGACTGTCAGGTTATGAATAGGGAGGATGAACTACTGTTTTTGAGATTTACCTCTAAAAAGTCACTAGGGATTCTGGAATGGGAAATTCCTGGGTATTGGAAGGGGTGTAGACTGCAGAAATGGAATCTGGGATGGATTTGGTATCTCCATCCTTGAAAACATTCAGAACTTGACTGAATAAAGTCCTGAACAACCTAATGAACCCGTTTTGAGCAGGAGGTTGGACTAAATGACTTCCAGAAATCCCTTCTAAACTAAGCTCTGCTATGACTCTGATAGCAATTGTGAGGATTGCATTCAATGGCCTTAGAGATGGAGAGAGGAAGCAGGACGGGGCAGAAACGGGGGTCGCAAGTGGATTTCAGAGTTTTTGAAGATGATATAACCTGATGTATGATTGCCTTGCGAGGAGAAATTACCAGTTTAAGGAGAGAATAGGGGAAGGGTTGAAAACAAGTGCAAAGGAGACCATGAGATAGTACAAGATTTTTGAGGCAAGCGTGGGCAAGATGAGGAAACTCCTGCATTGATGACCCTGGAGGCAGAGAATAAAAGGCAGATAAGGGCAGGGAAGCACAGAGGTAGCTAAGGGTCACCATGTTTTTCATCCATGCTATTTTGGGAATCTTAGGCAAGATCCTGTGTGGACAGAGAAGCATAGCAAAGAACAAAGTAACAGCATATTACACCTGTAGCATCACTTGAGGTTGAATGAATTCGCTCAGGAGAACGAACACATAGTGGATGAAGTCACCCTTGCTCTCTGCTCTTGGGATTAATCAGACCAAAAATAGACTTTTATATCTTTGGCCAGTGGGTTCCTTATGAAGTCAACAGCGAAGAATAAAAACATTGAGGATATGCTTCATCTCATCCTAAAATAGGTGTCTAAAACAGATCAGCTGCCTCATGTCTAAAAAGACAGGATCTTGCCCTACAGATTACAAAGGGAATTCACATTCATGAGCCCAGATTAGAAGTCTCACTGGAGAAATACAACTTCAGGTAACTCCCATGTGTCTATCCACCCAAAACACATTGCAGTCTGAGCGCAGAAACACAGAACTGATATCAGGGTGAGCTAACACTAGGCAAGCCTGCAGTAGGAAAGAAGGGCAGGAGAGTCAAAGGTAGAAGAAAGAGAGTGGAGATAAGTAATGACTGTAGTAATGACAGAGAGATAGGAGGGCTGAGCGCAGAAGAGGATATGTCAGTACTGCTCATCATGGAAAAACTGACCGTAGATTAATCGTCAATGCTAAAAGAGAGCAAGCGGATTCAGAAATGACCCTCAGAAAAAAAAAGTGGAGAGTACTTAGGGAGTGGTTCCTCTTGAGTGTGAAAGCAAATAAGGGAGACAAGCATGAGCCTGGTTTGTAGAAGTTTATATCTTCATAGACCTTTTAGAAATTTTGGCTTTGGTCCTAACACAGGAGCACTGAAAGCACCTCTTCACATCAGGGGAATTCCACTGGCTGCAGCAGCCTGGCACAAGGTTAGTGAGAAGAGCATCCTCCTGGTGGATCAGCGTCTAGAAAAAATGCTGGCCAAGGAACTCACAACAGTAAAGCCAGCTTTCAAAACAGGGCATGAGGGGTAGGATTCAACTCACTGTTTCACATTTTAATGCAAACATTTGCATCTGAGTTAGGTGTCTGAGCTCCCTTTATAGCCAATTAAAGTCTGAGGATCAATTCTGTCGCCTAAACATAGGTGTCTAGTGCTACTTGAGATGCCCAGCGCTATCACATCTCCATTTCCATAAGGGCACAGGTCTCCCTAGCTCTGGTGTTCGATTTACCAGCTCCGCAGGGCTGTCTTGGGTTCTCTGCTACATCTCATGTGGCACTAGGTGCAGATCACAGAGTTAGCTCAATGAAGAGTAGGAATAATTCAGCTTGCTTTAAAGTAGACACCTGCGTCTGAGGAGCTGGATGCCTCCAAAGCATCCATGGAAAGTTGTCATTCCAGAAGGGAGAGGGCCTTCCTCCTCTTCAGCTCCAGGCAGATGTAGGAGTACCTCAGCTGGAACTAGGTGCTATATTTAGGCAGCTGGATCCCATCCTGGGTTGCCTCTGATTATAGTGGGGTTTACACACATAATCCACATGTAGAAACCTCTATGCAGGCACTTAAATGTTGGTGTTTTAATCAGCCATCTGAATTACATCCTTGGTCTTTAATTCAGGTACCCTGGATGCCAATGCAGTAGGGTTTTTTGGTGGACTTAGAGCATGTTACTGATGAAGACAGATCAAAAACTTAAATAGACTCCTTAACGTCTCAAGCATAAAACAGATGCCTCAGCTTCCATGGGCAGTCTCAGAGCCCTTATGCCTCCTGCAGATGGTATCAGGAAGATCTGTCTGCAGAGCAAGGTAACGTGGGGCACACTTAGGTTTGAAGTATCCAAAAGTCACTGACAGAACTAGATGAAACTGGTGTGTTTTTTAGCAGTCATTTGCAGCACAGAAACCAAGGTCCGAGTGGGTGATGAAGGACAAACTATTCGAAGGGCATTTGTTGTCAGAGCAAAATCATATTCTGGATGGCACAGACAGAAAGTGTATTGCAGGTGCTATCCTGATTCCATGGGTAAAGTACTCCGGTTTCCAGAACTGTCAGTTTGTCGCTTTTCATTCTCACTAAATCCACTTCTTTTTTCCCTAAATATAGCACATAACTCAAAGAATGTAATGTAGTGTTTTAGCTTGACAAGTTGGTTTATTCAGGCAGCTGATTTTTGCCAATTCAAAGGCTACTCCCTACAGACTCTTACCAGAAATGTCAGCATTCAATTGCAAACCTCTGATTTAATTTAAAAAAACCCCTTATATCTTCAAACATTACCTCAGCTGGAAAATCCACAATTAGCCATGCATTTTTTCTGAAGGAACTTCCCCCTGATTTATCTGAAACCTGGAGAACGACCCTATAAATCCATCATAATTTCCTAACACTTTCAGCTCAGGCATTAGAGATGTTGTGTGGGCAGATTTAATAGATTCTTTCTAGCTTCCTGGTGAGGAGAGGGGTTGCATAACATGTGAGTCAAGGCGCAGGTCTTGAATCTGGGACTGCCACACTTGCAGGACCTGCACTACGTGCTGTCAGGTGCGGTGTCAGTAGGCAGCACACTTTGCAGCAGTGATACAGCCTGCTCGTGGACCAATGGGGAAAGATCGACTACTGGATTTTCATTTTCTTTGAAATCAGGGCTCAGCAATACCTGTTTTTTTTTTGGAAGGAAATTACTGGGGTTCCTGTTTTTATCCCAGTTTACCTCTTCATGCTCTTAATTGCATCCAAATTTTTTTCACACCCAAGACATGGCTCTCTTTAAGGTACCCCAAACTGGGCTTTACTTAATGTATTTGGCATGTTATGAGTGTACTGAACTTACGTGTTTAATTATCCAAGGCACCTTCTGGGGCCACTTTCAAGAACCGCATACCCTCAGAGAGGGAATCCTGTGTGCGCTGAGTCCCATGCCCCTCGGGACTGCTGAGCACTGTGGTACCACCCAAGGCAGCCCCCTTAGGTGCCCCACGTTCACTGGAGTAAAACCGGGCCCAAGTTCCTCACATCATTTCATCCCATTAAATAATGTTTTTAGCTTAATCACGCTTTGCTCTTTTGAGATTGAAGACTGCAGCTAAATCCAGATTCTGTTTATCCCTCAACCTAATTTAGACAGAATCAGCTAATAAACCCGCATGCTTTCTCTGGCAGTGTCTCAGTAATTATGACAAATTGCGAGTACTACTGCAAACAGCAAAAAGAAAAATCTTTTATCAGCTCTCCTTCAAATGATTTCGACCTATTCGAGCTCCATTTCGTTCATTCTAGTTCCTGTTTCTTTACCCTAGTAAACAACTGGTGCACAAAGCAGCCTTCCCATTCATACATTTATTTTCATCTTTCCTAAGAAGCACATATTCCTTGGTACCAGTGCTTTAATCATGAATTGTAACTCATTATTACTGTTATTATAATACCTGGTTTCATGTCCTGCATGAGCAGTTCGAACTCCTTCTCTTGAAATAATTCATATATATTTGAGCTTTTTCTTTTAACTGATCCCTCCCACTGTCCTCTCATTAATTGTATCATCTAATCAGTCTTCTCGAGTCTGAGCACTTTCTTTCTCCTTGCTGCCCACCCTTTTGCCCACTGAAATTCTTTGCTGCCATTCACCTGATTTTTCTTTCACTTTTACCAAGACTAGATATAAAGATTACACAAGTCTCTCCCACTAAATCAAACACATTTTAAAAAACACAAGCCAGGAAAATATAGAGTGGAGTAGCCTCTGCCAGCTGTAAGCTCTAAAAATACCTGACACTGATAATACTAATACCTCAAACCAAAAAGTATCATAGCTGAGATTTTCGAAGACAAGTGAGGGATCCTGTTGACCAGCTGCCAATAATGTTGAGTTTCCAAGTACTTCTGTGCATCCAAATCACTCTGCAAACTCAATTATATCTTTAGAAAAAAATATTTGGAAATCTTGTTTTGTTGGTGTGCCAAGAGGCTGGTTAAAAATTGCAGTAACTGAGGATATCCCAACCATTCCCAAATCACATTTCTCTGCGTTGTCTCTGGCTGCCTGGTATTTTCAGTTGTGGTAAGGGCCAGGGACTCCTAACTAAGGGGTTGTAATATTCACAGTTCTCCAGAGCTGCTTCTATTATTCTTTTCTTTGAAGGCCAGCTGTAGTGTTCCTCAGTCTGCTTGGGTGCTTTTGCATTAGACATAAAGAAGCCCCATGCCAACTGTTTTGCAATTAATACGTCACCGGCACAAGTCAGGACCTGATATTTAAATATTTATTCCAACAAAATATTTGCGGTAATGACGAGTGCCTACATTTTATATTCTAACAAGGAATTAGTACATTCTTCAGGAATTAGTCCATTCTTCAGTTGCTTATTTTAATACATTGCACTTCACCTTTAAAAGCCCTTGGAACCGACAGTTTTGGGGAAAGCCCAGGCAGGTAGTGTTGTTCAGACCTGGCTCTCTTGATAGTCTTGCACAGCAATGGCCTGATTTTTTTAAAAAATCCTCCCTGTCTGATTTACATTTCAAGTGACATTTTATTGGAAAGGATTTAGCATATTACATCTCAGACTGAGTAAGTCCCTAGATATTGTTAGAAAATTAATAGAGTTTGAGCAGCTTCCTGTATGATGTGTAAGCGATAAACATTCAGAAAACCCTTCCCCCTCCCCTCCCTCCCTGTGAATTGCTCTTCTAAAAATAAAGATATGACAGGATTTTGGTACTGTATGACAAGAGAAGCCCTTCAGTCACTTGCAGTGGAGAAAAAGCAAACGGCAAGCTTTCTCACAGATGACATTTGGAACTGTTATTAGCTCTACAGCGTATGGGCCAAATTCTGCACTCCTTTATAGCACTGTAATTAGGAAAAAACAGCTCTGAAATCAAACAGGCTATTCCTTGTGCTTCCCGGTGCAAGTGCGAACAGGATCTCGGCTTCTTGCACGAGTATTTATTTCTTATTGAGGCCTCTCATCTTTGTCACCCCACTGTCCTTGGCACACACCCTTGCACTTGTTATGCTCTTAATCCTCGCTCTTGAATTACTAGGTGACAATTAGGGGGATGCACGTAGACAAGGACTGGGATAGGCTGAACCAGCGAATTTAATTGCATTCTTAATAGCAGAAGCGCTTGGATATAAAAATGGATTTTCTTGTCAGCATTTTGTTTCATTATAATTGTGTTAAGGAATGTTTTCCTTGTTATGTTTTAGTGCTCTGATTTATCCAGTGCTGAAAAATAACACCCAATTCACAGCCAGAAGAGACCGTAGACTGCCTTTTGGGAGACTCCACATTGGCTACATGGTGGAAAACTGCTATGGGGAGAATAAATAACTCAGGAGAAAGAAAAGGTTATGGAAGCTCCTTTATTTCCTAATCTGCTCCAGTTTCCCTCCACTTAGCAGAGAATGAAAATTGGTACCATTAATTGTCTTATATGCAAGGAAGTGGGCAGTTTGGAGCTATACTGTAACTGACAGCAGGATATATTGCTTGTATTGATAGCCGAAGAGCCTAATTGCTTTGAGAAGGAGCTCAATAAGTTTATGAAAGATTAAATGACATTCTGTCTGCAAAATAAAGTATTTTGAGCCCGTGCTAAATGACCCTTGGCGTTCTTGTGGGAAGCAAGCTCCAGACTATATCAGATCAATGATCTGCATCTTTTGCTGCTCTGGCTTCACCTGCCACCTGATCCGGATGCTTTAGAGAAGGGGAAATAAAGAAAACTCAGATTCCTCAGGAAAAGCGTCATGGTTCTGCCAGCAGAGAGGAGAAGCTTACATCAAGTCCTACAAGGATCGCTGTAAAGGATTCAACATTCAAATCCATCATTATGGATTCACCTGGACCCTGTACGGATTCCTTTGGACTTCCCCATATGCTCAGGCTCAAGTTGGCACCCATCCTCTCTCAAACCTAAGGGGAAAGATGTCAGTGGTGACCAACGAGCTAGACCACTTCTCCCTGGTCACTCCACCCTTTAAATAATCCAAGTGGATTTCACACCTGGGAAACTGCATCTCAGCTCTCCTGATTACACCCATGTAAGCTCAAAACACCTGCCATTAGGTTTTGCTATATTCTTGTTATTTAAGATGGAGTATTGCTTCTTTATGAACGGGCCAGCACAGAAGTCCTCGCCACAGGAACCACCCCAGAAACCTCCCAGTGGTGCAGCTCCTTCACCCAGATATCTTCTCCCCATGTGCCCACCGGGCTCGAACCGATTTGGGAGGGGATGGTGGCTTGGTCGAGCTTTGCCGGGCCGCAGAGCCGAGAGCCGCCTCCGTGAGGGGCTGCGAGGCGTGGGTTCCTATCAGGAGCCGCATGCGGGCGCTTCTAATGGCCCTTTCCAACGGGCGCTTCTAACAGGCGCTTCTAACGGCCCTTTCCAACGGCCGCTGCTAACACCGCCCTCCCCGGACGCCCCGCCCCGCCCCCTCCCGCCTCAA
>NW_010588252.1:233511-302333 GCF_000705375.1 Tinamus guttatus | reverse complement strand
GGCGGTAGCCTGAGCCTCTTGCCTCGGCCACTCCGTCTCCTTCCGCGGGAAGGGAGTCGGCGGCACTGGCCTGTCCCCCTTTCCGTCTTGTTTTGCCCCAGGAAGGGTCTATCTCCGGCTGATTCCTCCCCGTTTCTCCAGCCCCTGGGCAGCGGAAGGTACAGTTGGTTCGGTTGTCCCGCCCTGGGGAAAGAAGGGCTTTAACTGCTTTCTTCCCTCCCTTCCTCTGGACATGGGAAGAGGGGCTGTGACTTACCTGATTTCCCCCTGGAAAAAGTTAGTGATTCCTCCTGCTTCTCCTGCAGAGGAGGGGGTTGTGCAGCGGGACTGGTTCCTCTGTCGCTTTTGCAGCCCTGGGGAGGTGTGGAGTGCCCCTGGCGTGACCGCTGTCCATCCTGGGCTATTGCAGCTAGGGGAGTTGGAGCAGCTCTGTGGAGCCCTTCGTGCCCCATGTGCAGCTCCACGTGCCCTGCTGTGTTGGTGTTGGAAGGTAGGAGACCGGGAAGAGGAGATTCCTGGATCAGGGTGTCCCATCTCATGCAACAACAGCTGTTATCTCCGCATTCGGGTATTGGTGCCGTCCTGAGTGCCGCCCTGGTTGAGACTTTTGGGGAGCTGCTTTCTTGGGCTATGGGTTGTGGCACCTGGCCTTACCTGGCCTGCTGGGGAGGGGATGGTTCCCAGAATTGTCTTTTGGGGAGCTGCTTTCTTGGGCTATAGGTTGTGGCACCTGGCCTGCTGGGGAGGGGATGGCTCCCAGAATTGCGGAGGAACTGGACTACTTGTGCAAGTCCTTGCTTTCCCAAAATGATGGGAAGGCACCTTTGTGCTAGGTACATGAGAAGGCGGTTCTGGAAACTTGGGTCTGGAGGTGCTTCCGAGTGCTATGTCCCATTCGATTATTAGGGAAAGTGTAAAAGAAAGTACATAAGAAGATAGAGGAGAACCACACAAAGGAGAAGTAGCAAGCTGCAAGGACCAGGTCATGTTGAGAGCTTCTCCCTAGTCCTCTGAAGGCACTCAAGGTGCAACAGGCAAATGATGACCTGTGGTAGATATTCCAGTTTTTACAAATGATTCCTGGGAAGACCAACAGACTGGTACTATTTTACCAGGAAAATTAATAAAACTACAATGAAACAGCCAAGTGGATAAATATGGTGTGTTAAAAGAATGTCCAGCCTCAACAAATGTGTGACTAAGGGCATTCAGATGGCTTTGTCTAATACAGTTTCCAAAAGCCTTTTGGTGAAGGATCTTTGAAAAGTATTCAGGAAAACTAAGTAGCCATAGACTAGAAGGGAAGGTTCCTGCATGGATATGTATTTTTCTTTTGTATTTTAAGTAGAAGTGGAGTTTTTAAGCATGTTGATTTAGAGAGACAGATAAGTTCTGTAGTTAACTTTATGATGCTAAATTGTATGTGATTTTGTAGGCTGGTGAAATTGCCTTTGGCTTCGCATCCTCGTGGTGTTTGTTTTCTGTTTTGGGGCCTCACTCTTCTCTTGATTTTTACAGTGCCGCTGCTTCGCTCTCTGCCCTTGTTTTGCACTGTGGTTTAATTGCTGCTCCGGCAACCACAGCATAGATCTGGGAATATCAGGTGGAGCTGATCCAAGCTTGTTGCCAGCCTGGTGCTGCCCTTCTGGGACAAGGGGACGCAGGTGTCGATAGATAGACCAAGTGGAGCTCCTGTCTGCTCTAGTACAGCTGCTGCTTTACTTCCTTTGCGTATTTTTGTTGCAAGAGATTATTCCCTTGCAAGAGTTTCAGTTGGCAGAGAGATAATAACACTGAAAACCTGTATTTGTGCTAGGTGTAGCATGGAAAGCTATAGTTTCAAGACTGCTCCATGAATCAGCAAAACCTAGGTCTCTACCAGAAGAAATGACCTGTTCTGCTGTGATTTGGCTACTTGTTGATACCTCAGTGTGTTTTTTGTCAAGTATTCCAGCACATACCTCCCCCCTGCCAGTGCAGTTATGCAGTGAACAAGGGCTAAAGTTGCTTTAAAAATCTTGCAATCAACTTTTATTCTAAATTTTTGCACACTGATGTAGGCTAAACTTCATCTTCCAGCTCTAGCACCACACTAGTTTATGCTGTTTTAAAGATATGAGATTATGGCATCAGGTTATAACAGCTGGAAGAAATTCTCTACTATAGCAGTATGTTTATTACTTGCACTGTTTTTTTTTTTTTTAATCAATGAAAATGGTATGTTTGATTATGAGGATGATTTAAGCCCTGTCCTGGAAAGTTTTTGGTTGTGTATTTAGCTAAGCATGTAAATATTACAGATAAGATCCTGTAGTCTCTTGCTTTTGTTCCTTATTCTTAGGATAATACTGTGAATTGATGGATATGTTCCAGAAGGGCCATCATCAATAAAAGTTTTTCTTTCTCCTTTTTTAAAACTAAACATCAAACTAAGGTACGTCTGGCAGAGGTAATTTATTTTAATAGTAATTTAGTCTGGGAAAGATAAAAGGATGAGTATTTTCATACAACCTGGAGGACAGACAGTAGGATACAAATTACAGATTTTGCAGATAGTTAAGAAGTTGTTGATTATCTCATTACATATAATTGTGCCAAGGGGGATATTTCTATGTTTGTATTGAATTTAAGATTTGGGCAACAAGGAATTAAAAATTTTTTGCTCAAGAATGAATATAACATGGCTTAGCTACCATGTGTGAAGCAAGTTGTTCTGAAATTTCAGGTGTGGATTCTTATGGCGTTTTTTTTTTTTCTTAATTTGGAATAAGTAGAGAAGAGTTTGGTTCTCAAAAGCAAGTTGATAGCTTTGACTCTCCATTGTTAGGTAGCTGAAGTGATTGTAGTAGTATTAGCAAATACTGGGACTTTGCTATGTGCTTATAACTACAAATTCAAATGTTTTTCTCTTAATTCAAAACTAATTCTTCTTCAGTGCCGAAGACCATAGTTTCATGTAAATCTTTGCCTAATCTCTGTACATAGTAGCAGAGCTTGGGTAAGAGGTGGTGCCTGTGATAGAAGAGGCTCAAGAAGACACTCAAGATAGTGACTGTTCAAGTAAGCTGGACATACCCTGTCCAGTACTATATATTTCTGTATAACGGACAGTGGTGAGGGAGCTGGCTGATGATCAGTGGATGTCATTTATCTGAGTTTCCCAAGGTTGCCGTCATGATCTCCTTTTCTGGTTACCACAGTGGGGAGATTGGGACTGAGTAGGAGGACATAAGATGGTGGAAAAACTGACTCACATGCTGGGCTGACAGGGCAGTGGTCAGCCAGTCAAAATTCAACTGGTGGTGTTCCTCAGGGGTCAGTGCTTGGGCTGATACTATGTAATGTCACCACTGAAGACCCAAGAGGTGAACTGGATGCCATCTCATCAAGTTTGTGGATGATGCCAGTTTGGATGGAGTGGATGATATGGATGGGACTAAATCAGAGGGAACTTGGCAAGCTGGAGAAGTGGGCCAAGAGAAATCTCATGAAGTTTAACAATGGCAGAAGAAGAGGCTTTCTGCCTCAGAGATAACAACCCCATGCATCAATACTGAGGCCAGACTGTCTGGGAAGGAGCCTGAATGCCTGGTGGTCACAAAGATGAATGTGAGTCCTCAGTACGTCCTTGCAGCAGTGAAGACCAGCCATACATTGAGCTGCGCTAATAAGAGCAAAGCTGGCAGGTGGAGGGAAGTCGTTCATACCTCTGCTTGGCCACAGTTGGGTCCTGGGTCCTGTTCTGGGTTGCCACTACAAGAGAAACATCAACAAATTGGCGTGAGTCTAGTGGAGGCCAGGAAGTTGGAGCATGGTGTGTGAGTTGGGTTTGATTGGTGAGGGGGAAAAAAAAAGCTGAAGGCAGGGAGCTGGCAATAATATCTTCCTACCAGAAGAGAGGTTGTAAGGAAGCTACTTTCTCAAAAAGCAAAGGTTGAGTGCTTGACCAGGCCCTACAGATGAAATCTCCATCCTTGGGAATAGTCACAAGTTGACTGGATGAGCCTAGTTTTGAAGTTAGTCTGCTTTGAGCAGGAGGTTGAACTGGCTGAGATCCCTTCCTACATAAGCTATTGTATAACTGTTGTTGTTATAAATATTGTATTGTATTTGTAAATACAAATACAATTGTATTGTATTTGTATTGTATTGTAAATATTGTTGTTGTTATAAATATTGTATATTGTATAACTGTACGAATAAAGTACATTAAAGCTTCCTACATAAGCTATTGTATAACTGTACGAATAAAGCTTCTTTTGCAAGCATTAATTGGTGCTGAGATTGGCATAGGTTGGCTACATTGAGGCTTGATTGGACACAAAATAGGAAAGTTTGCTTTTTGTTTATCTTCCATGCTCCATATCCCTAGGAAACTAGACAGAGACTAGGAAAACTTACTGCAGATGAAAAAAAGGTAATTATTCCATCTGTTCTTTTAGAACACTACATAAAACTTCTGTTGGAGTAACAGTGATATTATAACCTTGACCATGGAAACTACTGGTGTTCAGAATCTTTCAAAGATGCAAAATGGTGCTCTAGAAGAATGATGCTCAGTCTTTGCCATGTCAGTGTATATTGTTTTAGCATTTGTATGTTTGTATTTTTTTCTGAAGCACTTCCAGAACAGACCTGACAGGTTACTTTGCTGCAAATCTTCTGTGGATTTATTTGAGATCTGTTACACTGGTTCTCATCCCTTGTGACTATAAAAAGGGCCCAGTGTGCATTGCACAAAGGCAGTGTAAACATTTCAGAATTTACACAGTGGATAATCTTCATGTTGGCTGTAGATTTTGTGCAGTGAGGAAAAAGGAAGAGGAACTGCTAGGACATCAGCGCTTATTTTTTTAAAAATACTTAATCTGTACTGGATAATATCTGATAGTGCCAAATCAGTGAAAATCATTGTTAGGTTTGTTTTTGAAACCCAAATGATAATTAGCCTGTTCCTAAATAGTCTTTTAGGGCTGGATTATGTGCAAACAGTGGAAATTTTACCAATGAGTTCAGGAGGAGCTGGACTTAAATGATAACGATTTTAATAAAACTTGTAAGCAGGGACTTTGGGCTTCCAGCCAAAACCATCTTCTATTTAAAACTTTTTCCTGTATTTGAATGAGACATCATTTTCTTACTTCGTGTTCTCGAACATCATGGTAAACCATGTGCTTGTTTCTATGTTCATTTGCCAGGCAGGGCCCCACAGTTGGGAAAGACGTTGTCCTGCAGCAGGGGGTTGCTGACTCCAAGCGGCACGAGGCTTGCACTGCACTGGTGTTACAGGTCACACGAGAGCTTGGACCTTCGCTGTCTGCTTGGAAGGTTTTTCAGACTGGGTAGGAAGCCATGGTAGAGCCTTGAAAATTCAATTCTGGTGTCACTTGTGATAAATTACCACTTATAGCTCTTTAAAGTTACTGGAATGTAAAATAACAGATTTTTTTTTAAATACTTTGTACAGCTATGAAGAAACCTCCAGTGATAGGATTTTGGCTATGTGTGCTTTGGGTCCACCTGTGTGACAGATGTGCCTGGGGTTTATAGGTTGGAGACTTTAATGTACCTATATTTAAATACTAATCATGTATACAGACAGAAGGTCAGTTTCACATTTGTCTGAAACTTAAAGTTCTGTTGACATGTTCCTTAATTGCATTCTTCTATTGCATGTTAGTTTATCATTTACTAGTAGATGAAAGTACAAAAAATGCAAAATTTAAGGGCAAACTATTTGTAACCACTTGAAATAAATTAAGAAAACACCCCAGTGTGACTTTAAGAACAATTAATTTCAAGCCTATTTAATTATCCTCTTTGAGAGGGTAAATTATCTGGAAGATAAAGGGGAGGAGGTATAATTGTATCTTGACATGAGTGAGCTTTCTAAACTTGGGAATAGGCTGACTGGAATAAACTAAGGAAATATATAGCAGATCTAGAAGGCATTTCAGGTACAGTTCTTTTTTTCTGGCTCATTTCTGCTCTGTATTTTCATTGATGATGGAGAAAATAAGTAAATGAACTGAATTAGGGTAGAGAAAACTAGTAGATAATGCTAAGCTGAAGAAGCTGACAAAGACTGCAGAAGATGGTATTGAAATTGAGACTGATCTTGACAAAATGGATAAAAAAAAAGCTGTGAAATTATCAGGGTGAAGTCCAAGGAAGATAAGTTTGCGGTGATTAATCTGCGCCACAACTAGTTTCGCCAGTTTTGGGGTTCATAAATTAACAAGGAACGTCTCCCGCTTGCTGACAACTTGCTCTGCTCCCCCTTGGACTGTTAGGAGACTTAGATGCTGCCTTATTGAACATATTCTATGTTCCAGTTTATGAAGGAGGATACTATTTTGAAGAAGAAGGAAAGATACATACAATACACAAAAGACTGTTAAAAGGGAGGGCGAGGTTGTTCTCTGATTCATTGTGTGTATGTGGGGGAAAAAGGACAACATCACAACAGAACAATTTATCTTGGAGGTTGGGAACGTGTATCATTCCTGTGTTGAATGCACCACTGTGTATGTTTACTACAGACATGAAATACAGTGTTTGAGAGAAATTATAGTATTTCTGATGCTTTGGGCAGATCAGTTTTTTCCTCATCTAGGGAGTTCTTTCCTCTATCTTTTTAGTTATTTGTTTTTCCTGTGTTGGCTGTTGTGTTGTGCTGTTGAGTATTTCAACCAGAATTCTTACAGTGTTTCTACTAGAGTATTTTCAGTGATCTGTGGGTCAGAATAAAGTCTGGAGAGATGAGTGTGTGTATTCAAACTTTCCTACTACCACATTTCTTTGCACAAAATAACTTCTGCTTGGCATTCTTAACTGAGGCTATTACTCCCCACCACAGGACCATTAACTTTACATGGTAGGTATAATCACAGCTGTGCAGCTCTATTTCCTCATCTTTTCTTCTCATTATATAGTTAACAGTGAAAGCTACCATTTGACTTGCTGAATTTCATGAGTAAAAGCCTTTTAAAATTTTCTTCATTTGAGCTTAAACTTGCCCAAGCCCTTGGAGATGATTATACTAATTTAGTAAATCATAATGTATTTTTATTTATAACTGCTGGCACACACAGTGCTAATATGTGGCAGATCTGCTTCACTGTGCGGCTGATTGAGTGTTGCTGTTTGGTACAAGGATTAAAAGCAAAGTAATGAGACAGAATGTCCTGCTACCAGGAAATTCCTACTTGTGCAGAAAAGTAAATTGACTTCAGCCAGTGATATTTCCTATTTGAGGAGGGAGATTTTATGAAATCTATTACTATAACTTTCAATAGAAGACCCCTGATAACTCTTGATTAAAATGAACGGGGTTCTTGCGGTGGTGGACAGTATTTAAGGTATTTAAATGTCAGTTCTGAAGTGGTAGATTTTGCTGAGCATTTGCTAGGTGAGCTTTTCTGGAACTGGGATGGTGGGATACATGATACATGTCTGATTTTTTTTTCCCCAAATAAGACTGGTCCAAATTCTGATATAAAATAAACATATTTGGAAAACTGCAGGTGCTAAAGTCATTTTGGGGAGGAGGGAGCTTTGTGGAAAGAATTTTCCATAAAGTGGGAGCTCAGTTGTGGTCTGTTCTTCAGTAGCCTTTTTATCCACATTTGTCCCAAGAGTTAAATTATCTGTATAAAGAATAATCTTCGTGACTTCAATTGCTATAGAATATATTTTTTAACCTTTATTTATTACAGAATGAGGTAGAGAGAGATGTGAAGCAGCAGGATTCGTGTCATTTAAAAATGGCTGCTTTTTGCCTGTCTGTGGGTATGGTGAGGGAAGTCTGCAGTGCAACAATTAATATTTTTTTTTTAAAAGAAGGATTTTATTTCAGTGGCTAGTAGGTCTGTGAATAATATAATTTGGAGAGGAATTGCTTACCAAAGGCTAAGGAAGGTCATTTTGAAGAGGAGAATGAAGAATAACATGCACAGCTCAGTTGTTTAATCTTTTGTTCACTGTGTGCGTCTTTAATGCTGTCATTACTCATCTATTGTAATATCCTCTAGAATATCTACTTAATTAGCTATGCTTAACATATCTAAATAATATCAATGCCTATTTTTTTGGAAATTAGTTTCCTAAGGACAGTATGGGTCCCTTACCAAACACTATTAATTTCCAGCTGGATTAATAAAATTGCCCTTTGCTGAAGATATATATTGTCAAACCAGATTTTAAATAAAAGACCTTAATTAAATTGCCAATAGCTGCAGGAGTGTTTTGCATTCAGAGGTATTGTCACATATACTTCTGTGCTGTATCTTTTAATGACTTGATTAGTATGAACAACAAGAACTAGGGGAATGCAGAAGCGAATGGATATGTATTCATGCAGACTAGTGTGGTTACCTTTAGCCTCTGTGCCAAGCCCAAATAGACTGATTTTGTGGTGGGAATTAATTTGGAGGAGTGCAGAGCAGCTGCTCCTCCCTCTCCACCTCCAGGGGACAGCGAGAGATTATTAATCACAACAAGTTCCTTGGTATTTCTGCATCTGGACTCAAAGGAAACCGTGGTTGTTATGCACCAGTATGCGCCAAAGGTTGCAAACACTGCATTCATTTAGTTGTTTTTGCCTGTCTGAATCTTAGTTTTCTGTGTATGGGTTACAAATGGTCACAGATATTCTGAGAGTTGAGGTTTAGGGTTAGTATGTGTTTCTACTTCTTGGCCTGATTTATTTCTCATGTTAGAGATGTTGAATGATCTTTTAATGGGCATCTTCACGTGCAGCACCATGATGCTCTCGAGCAATTTCTATTCTTACTGCAGGCATTCAAACAGACATACTGATGTGCAAAGCAAATCCTGCTTGGCGGTAATAACTTTTGTTGAGCTCTGTGGTTCGTTTAAACTTAAAGATGTTCTTGCCATTCAGAACGATTTTCTTTAGAACACTGTTCTGTACCAAAGCAGTAGGTAGCAATGTGTAGGTCTTCAAAATGACACTTTAAGCCTTCTGCAAGTAATGTGCTGTTAAACTGGCTCCAGTCAACAACTTGGGAATGGCTATATTCAGAGACAGCCCCGTGTTGCACGCCCACGCTTGTTCAGAAGCAAAGGAAAGCTACGTCATGTTTTTATTTCGGTGGTACTATTTTGTGGAAGAGTTGAGGATGGCAAACTGTGCTGAAATTTTGACAATTGTTGTTTGTCCAAGAGCTAAAATTTGTAGCTTAGTGCGCAGAGCTGGGCTTTTAGCAGCACTGAGAAAAGGGCGGAGATGCGGTCCCGATTACTTGCCTTGCTTGAAACCAGGCATTTGAGCCGCTGGCTTTTTTACTTTAAAGGAGTCATTTAGGGGATGAAAAAGTGAGGCAGTTCGAAAGAGTATTCTCCATCTTAAAAGTGAAGTGAGCCACAGTTTAGAGGGGAGTTGAATGTTACCCTTTCTTCAGAGGCAGAATAGGGGTTAATGCTAACCAGGGGCCATGGCCATTTTGCCAATGGATTTTGGCATTTCCGTGAGCCTATGCTCTTTAAAGGCAAGTAAAGTTTACTTTACCTTCAGCATTGCATGCCCCTTGACTTGGTAAGGATGGAAAAATGTCACTTGCTGGAAGCTTTTACGTAATGACTGTCTAATAACTGGAAATTAGATGGAAGGCCCAAACTCTCAGTATGTAGGTCCCAAACTAGCCATTGGATGATGTTTGGGTGTTTCTTTGAGATATATCTTCTCCAAATGACTTTAAATTGGAAGGTTTTTCCCATAGCTTCTTTATGATCTTCATAAACCTGCTGTCTTTGTGGCAAAATTTAATAGCTTCTTACCATATAAGTAAAGTAAAGATTCGTATGTGATAACATTATTTTTATGGATGCTTTTGAAAGTTATGTGTTTTGTGTGATTAAAAAAAATCACATTCAACTCAGACTACATAAGCAGTCAAGATTCAGTTCACTCAAATTCTAATACATGCTAAAAGTCATATAAATAATAAACACATGAAATAAAAATTCAAGGTTTTATTCACCTCCTTATCATCTGTATACAGCATAAGAAAAATGAAATGGAACTTGGGTGTCAATTTAGCTGTTTCTGTAGTAATATTCATTTCTAAAGCAAAAAATCCCACATCATGAATTTGACATGCTTATTTTTACGTTGAAGCAAATCTATGTTCTGGACTTTGTAACTGCATTTGTGTTTGCTCTATCCTAGAGTGTGGTCAATGTCTCCAGAAAGGCTCTTGCAGTTTGGTTTTCCTCTTGCACGCTGCTCGTTCAGTCAGTGTCGATCTGTGCTGCCGAGTAGAATAGACTAGATGAGCTGGAAATCACTCTGGTTTATCAGAAATAACCATAAAAAGAAAACAGTTATCACTGCAGGACTTCTTAAGTTAAGGCATGCACCCAACAGTATTATTATTCATGTAGGTTTCGGGGAGGCTGATAAGAAGCAACAGGTCTCTGACTCTTCTGCTCCTCGCACATGGCTTGCACACATTAAGACCCGTTGTGATTCCTATGGCAGCCGGCACCGCGGAGAGCAGCGACTGGAGGTGTGAGGGATGCGGAGCTTCCTCTGCTCCCTGCCTTGTGCCGCCTCCGTCTGGTCTCCAGACCCACCTTTTGCTGGTGTCATCACTAATGCCAGAGACAGTTGGACTTTTTCGGTTCTTACTGTGTTAGAACAGGAGCTGGCGTGAGGAAGATGATGAATGAAGGGAGGAGGGCGATAACGATGTGGGGAGGAGTTTGGCCTGTTTTCTGGTTGAAGCTTTGTGTGAAATTGTAGCATTAATATTAGCTGACTCCCTCCAGTGCTGCTGCTGACTACCATTACACCTTCCTGTGCCTGAAAAGCTTTAGCTTGTTTTTTTTTGCCTTCTTTCATTATTTTGTTCTTGTTTTTTAGCTTTACAGCCTAGAGCATGTTTGTTTTCTCTGAAACCTGATATTTCAAAGTGCCTATTTTTGCACTTGCATGTGTTAATTTTGGGCCTGGCTGTCTTGCTTGTTTGAAGAAGACTGTAGCAGTTGCTGTGACCTCAGGTGTGGGATATATGAAAGAGAAATTTCCTTCTGAATGTAGAAATGCTTCTCTGGTACCTCATGGGGGAATAGATGTTACAGCTGCTTTTCTAGGCACACATCCAATTTACCTTGAATTCTTACCCTAAAAGTGTGTCAGATATTGCTAAATTATAATGTAGAAATTAACTTTTAGTTGCTTGAAGATGTTTCGGTGGGTTGTCTTTTTATGCTGTTTTTGCAACATTGATATAGTTTATTTGTTTTGAAACTTAAATATTAACAAGTAATTAAAAATAACTGACTATTAAAAAAAATGTCAACAGCTGTAACAGCAGGACAAATGCGAGATAGTGATATTGTGGAGGAAGGTGAGTCTTTTTGGTTTGTGTTCTGCAACTTGCTCAGTGCCCCATGTAAATAGGATGGAAGGAGGCAAGGAATGAGAAATAAATTTTTGGCCCTCAAAGTGTGATTTACTAATGCATATAAAATGATCATTACTGTTATTTTGTGATATAAAATAACAAATGAATCTACCTCTTTTAATCAAATGTGTATAGTGGGTGGGATATAGGTCATCACTGAGGAATATTGAAGTAGAGGCCTAATTTTAGCTATTGGGCATGTGTGAGTATTATGTATACTGTGTTGTCCCTTACCTAAAAGCCTCTGGATGTTTCAGCCTTGCAGATATATTTCTGTATTATCAGCTTGCCTTGTTTGGCCATTGCAGCCTATTTCTACAACTCCGCCACATTCGAGCTGGATCGAGGAGTTCCTAAGCCAGAGCAGCAGTGGCACCCAGGTGTCGGTCGCCAGCGGTGTCTCCCTAGGAGAAACAATCCGTCAGAAGTCTGCCAGGAATGAGGTATTTCTGCTGTGCTTTGCTTTTGCTTGCGAGTGCTGAGCAGTACAGGTCTGTTGCTTTGTGCTCGAAGCTTAATTATGTGGGTTAAAATAAGACCAAATGCTTTATCCTGCTTAATATAGGTCCCCACAGATGAGTTTTGTATTTCTGTATATTGATACTGCAGAAATGTAGGTCTTTTATGGACTCTGACAAGTTACCTAGTCTATTCTTGCTCCAAGTTTAACATATTTTTGGCATGTGTAATTCAAAAATGAGCACCTAGTAGTTAAGCTGAGGACTTGCCTGGCCTGAGGAGATTGGAGTGAATTTTGTTCTACCTTCTGCTTCTAAACTTAAATGTATATTCTAGCATGTTGTCACCTTTGCACCAGCATGTCTTTGATCTGTATTCAGCTCGTGCTTCACTCTAATTGATCCTGTTACTGCCTCTAAATTGTCAGATCTGTCTAGCTCAAAACATCTGATCTGTATGTGAGCAGAGAAGAGCTTTTATTCGTGTGAAACCTGGCTACTTTCAGTCCTTAGCTTTAATGAAGGGTATTTCATGATATGAATATAATTTTCCTTAATCATATATGATAGTCATACTAGTTCTGTGAAAGGGGTGTGCTGCAAGATAGTTTATTATTCTAAGAAACGGTATAAACCATACATTTTTGAAAAGATCAGAAATTAATTTCCTAATGGTTATAAGAATCTTAGATAAATGCAATTAATACAGCAAGATCCTGGTTTGAAAAGTTCTTTTTAATACCTTATCAGTGTTTCAAAAGGTAGGAGATCTTGTGACTGTGAAGTAGGAATACTATTTTCCTCTTACTGAGTCTCTTGGACTTTTTTTCCCTTTATACTAACATATCTGTAATTGTAAATTATATATGCTCATAGTAATGGTGCAGTGCATTATCAGTGATGGATATTCTTAATTTGCAGCATTGAAGACTAGCTTGTGCCTTGTCCATAATTAAAATTTATCCATTTTAATTACTTTACCATTAATCCCAGTGCAAATTCTGTAATGAATTATTTGAAATAGAGTTGCTGCTTTCTGTTTAAATATGGACTGAAAGTCTTTAAAAAAATACCAAGAGCTGGTTAAAAACCTTAGTCATTGTCTGGGTGAATTCAGAATTTGTACAACTGGAAACCTTTTTTAAAGGCAAATCAGAAAATGCTGCATGTGTTAATCCCCACTTGTACAGGGCGAACCACCTTCATTAAGCAGTGCCAGGAACTCTGACTCAGCATCTTGCTGAAGCAATTCTGCTCATCAGATGCCTTGTTTGTATGATATTTTGTTCGAGTTTGGAAAAGCCCTCTGCTCTAGTAGGATGTCTTGGAAATGGAATTGAGTTTCAGATGAGCGACCGAAGGCCAGTGAGCTGAATAAGTGATGAGGATTTAGGAAATAGTAAGAGCTGACTGTGGACTTCAGTTCTCTTGCGGACCATACTCTTGTTAGATTAAAAAAAGTACAGAAAGTGCACTTTTAATAATAATTTTAGTCTTTTTCTCTTCAAAAATATAACTTAGCTTTTGCTGATGCTTAAGATCCTGCCCCTTTCACCCCCTCCAGATATTTTAAAACTAGTTTGTTGTAGAAGTTGTGCTATAGAAAATCTATTGTTTTTGGAATGTCAACCCCAAAGCTTTCTAGTAGGGTTATATTGGGTGGGGGAACAGTAGCCAAATATGCTAGGGAGGCTGAATGGGGCTGAAAGATTTGTGCCTCTGGGTAGCTTTCTGGGACTTGCTGCCTCCTGTGCTTCTTTCTTCCTTCAGAGCCTTCATTTCAGCAATGGCTGGAAGAAGCAGCAGCCTCTTGCAAACACTTCTGCTCTCCTGTGACTCAGAGAAACTAACTCTGAGAATACAGAAAACCCTGTATCATGTTAATGTCAAATCTTCAACATTTCATTTGCTTTTAAAGGCAATGATTATTGTACCTCATTGGTGAGGTATTTTTTCTTTTGAAAAAAAGAAATGATGACTTTTTGTTTAAATGGCAACAGATTTTAATTCTTAGTTGTGGAGTTAGGATATCATGTTGAGACTCTGATGCTCCAGGGGTGTTTTTTCACCAAAAGGTTTATTTAAGAGCTTTTGATAATGTGGTAAGGTAAAGAAAAGACTACTTAATTCCATAATATTGCTGAGTCATAATCAAAACAGATAGCTAAATAAGACCCACTTTTAATGTGCCCTTTTATTTGTGTGCTTTTGTTGCTACCTTTAGTTTTCAGAACTTAATGTGATGGTGGCACTTAATTAGTATGTTAGAGATGAAAGCTAGATGTATTAGAGAGGTATTCACCTGACACAAGAAATTTGTTTCATGTTTGATGTTTTTCATCACAACATCTGATTTATTAACATTTGGTAGCGTTTTTCTCCCCACCTGCTTTTAGGGAATGGAGCCATGGTATCACCTTCCAGCAGAAGTGGATGTCAGCCGCGTAACGGCTGCTTCGGAGTCGAAGCTTGGCCTGACTTGGGATAGGAACGACCTGACGGAGTTCCCTACGATGGAGGAGGGAGTGTTGTCTTCGGCAGAAGCCTCCGCAAGGCAGTGCCCTGGGGGTGCAGCGCACGGCTCGCTTCTGGGTATGTTCAAAGCTGCTTTTTGTTACCTACTAAGCAATTACAAGTTTGCTTTTAAAGTACTCCTCAGCCTGTATTTGACTTAATATTACTGCAGGTGGTGTTTACAAAGTACATTGAACATATGTTATTGTCCAAGAGGATCTTTAAAATTAAGCAGAGAGCTTGTATAACCTTCCTAGTTTTAATAGGAAGACTAATTATATTTCATCTGAAGTAAAATTGTAGCCTTGTTTGTCTTTAGAATTAACAGTAAACTTGAGTGACAATAAAAATGCTTAAGATCTTTTAAGATGACCTGATAATTCTTTTTGAGCTTAAAACTTGCTTTAATTTGGTCATGAGTCATTCTTAGCTAATTTCAAAATAGTAAAGCACACTTTATTTATGATAGCAAGAAAAACTGTTAAGAGGAAGTGCATGTTTGCCACCCCTTTCTGATGTATTCAAACTATTTTGTACTTCTACATTTCTTTACTTCTTAAAATATTTCCCTGATGGACAAAGTTTTCCACAGCCCTCTGCAAAAGCATTTTATAAATGTTACTGCTCTTTAGTTAGCCATGTATGTATTCCGTTGCAGAAAAGAGAAAACCTGAGGGAGTTTAGATACAAGTACTGCTTTACTGCAAGCCTGGAGCAAATCCCTTCATCTACATAGCTTTGCTTATTTAGGAAATCAGTGCACTAAAACACAATGTGAGTAGCATTTGGGCCTCCCCCTGCTTTCTCGGTGAGTATGAGGTGTTCAGGACTGTTAATCGTAGTGCTAAGGTGTGCAAAGCTCCGTGCAGTGCTTTGCTATTATGAGCATTACTATTAGCAGTACTGTTTGCAAAGCAAATAAAGTGACAGCAGGGTGCTAAAGCTAACGGGGTTACTGCTGTGGCGGCAAGTGCATTTATTTAAAAATAATGTGATGGTGGTGGATAGTTAGGGTTTCTGCAAGACTTCATCATAATGGCTGTTGTTTTTCTGACTTAATTTGAAGTTTCCTGGCTTGATGTTTCCTTATACTTTTATTTCTTGTCCAATTCCTTGTGATTCTCTATGATTTTTTTCTAATCCCAGAGTTCTTCCATATTACATAATTCTGATTATAGCTGATGTGTTACATGAATGGACCCTGCATATGTTTTATCTACATGAGGGTCATGATGAATCTTTTACACACGGCGTTCAGCTTTCTAACATGATTCCAAAAAGCGGGATGCAGGTGAAAAACACACATACACCTATTTGCAGTACTGTGTGTATGAGACTCTTTCAGGCCATCCATACCCTTGTAGGACAACACATTTGTTAACTCAATTTTTCACAGCACATTTTAATCTTTATTAATACATCATTACTAATGCATCAAGGATCATATTAGGTATCCAGAATGACTGGATTATTTTCAGTAATGCTAGTGGGGATTGGGCATTTGTTGTGCATTTACTTTTCACATACAATATCCTGGTTTTAATTTCTCCTTAATGACATGATTTCCATGCCTGGAATTCAAATCAGGCTGGACACCTCTCTTTATCCTTTGTCTTTGTCTTTAGGCCTGTTCAGATAATAGGTGTTTTTGTGGCTATAGACCATTTATAGTGTGTACTATTCTGTTAGTAGATTTATACTTTTTTCACATTTAACACTTACACTATAAAGGAGCTAAAAAGTATCTCACTGAAACAGAAAAGTTTTCTTAATAACATAGTATTATTCTTAACTTCATAAGGCACAAAGAGTATAAACTAATTTATTGTGATAATTTCTAACAATCCTCAAGGTGGTTGGAAACATTTGCACTTATCTTCATGGTGGCTGTCAACAATGGGAAGCATCTATCCCTGACAAGAGAAAGAGGCTTTGCTTGGAGATGAAACCAAACCTTTTATGAGATTCATCTTTTATTACCTTTATTTGTCCGTATTTTACTTCTTTTAACTTCAATCTTCAGCCATGGCAATTGATCTATTCAGTGTGATGTCTTTCTCTTTTTGTAAAACCCAAAACTGCTAACGCAGAGCTGCTCAACAAACTTTAGCTAACAATATTCATACAGTTGAAATCATTTGTTTTTTTCTCCTGTGCTACCCATGGAAGACAAAATTGGCAAAGACTGCAGTTAGGACCATTTTTACTATCCAAGCTAGAACATTTTTCTCATTTGCCTTACTTTATTAGCATTATTTTACTTTGTTACATTTCTGCTTTTTTATATTCATCCAAGTTAGGATGTTAAACAGCTGTTCACCAGACCCCCAGGCTTGCTTGTTTCTCTTGGTTCTAACCATTAGCCTAAATTAGCAGCTGTTGGGTTTAGCTGCAAGTTTCTGTGTTTTTTTTCTACTCTTAAATTCTAGTTTTGACATCAAATTCAATCATGCACAACCACCTTTCACTTTGACTTTCAAAGGTAATTTTATTAATTATTAATAATTAGTAATTTATGTTGTAATGAATTAGTAATTTTATTTTCATTGCTCAAACTTTAATTTTCATGCTTCATCTACTTGCACCTTAACGCACTGTAATCTCTTAACTACTTACATACTTATAGCACTTAGTTCCTCTCTTTCAAACATTTTTCTTTCCTTTCTGTGTACTTTTATGACATTCTTCCTCAATTCTTATTATGCATATAGTCCCATATTCTTCCTTAGAAACACATTTTTGGAAACACATCCTTGAATTTAAGGAAGCTATTACTAAGCCTTTGCGTTGCTATCTCTTAGAGGATCACTCCACAAAATAAAGCATTATCCCAGCCATTAGGTTATGATATTTGTGACTCACTTTTCCAAAATTTAAGAGAAACTGCTGAGTAAAGCTGCTTCTAGGGTTGCCCTCATCTTTCTGACTGCTCGATATGTCAGAGGGCTAGCTTTTTTCCATGAACAAACAAATAATTATAGGTGATTAACATGATTCCTTGTGATATTTTAAACAAAACCTATGTCACATTTAGTGAAGTGCAAGTTCAGTTTGCAGTTCAGAATGCCAGGGTTTCCTTGTGTGATATTTCTTGTGTGCAAATCCCTCTCTCTGTTAAGTTGAACAAGCTGTTTAAATGGATGCAACTGTAAGTACCTTGGCAGTGGCTTGATAATCATAAGCTGCAACTCTCCAGGTTTTATGAGTTCAGCTCTGATTACAATATGTTCTCCATGCTCCTTCTTACCAGTTTCTGAGAGAATTTTGGTAATACTTGGATCCATCCCTTGCGCAGAGGCAAATAATGGGAGAGAGGCAGTCCGGTGAGTCCGGATCCAGAGATTCTCATACTGAATCCCTCCAGATCCCAAGCCTTGATGCCTTCATAGAATCATAGAATGCTTAAGGTTGGAAGGGACCTCTAGAGATCATCTAGTCCAACCCCCCTGCACACACAGGGTCACCTAGAGCACGTGGCACAGGACTGCGTCCAAACTGGTTTTGAAGATCTCCAGAGAAGGAGACTCCACAGCCTCTAGCACCATCCTCCTCACTGCCTCCCTTGAGGAGTACCTCAGGTCCCCTCTCAGCCTTCTCTTCTCCAGGCTGAACAGGCCCAGCTCCCTCAGCCTCTCCTCATAGGGCAGATGTTCCAGGCCCCTGATCATCCTCTTAGCCCTGTCCTGGACTCTCTCCAGTAGCTCCACATCCCTCTTGTACTGTGGAGTCCAGAACTGGACACAATACTCCAGATGCTTCCAGTGTAGCTCTTGCACCACAAACTGCAGCTGTTCCTTGCTGCTCCTGTAATGCTTTCTTCAAAGTCTAAATCAGTTTTTGGGCCACCCAGATAAACTTTCAAGACCAGGTCCAAGAAATGCCTTTCTCTGCTTGAATTTCTTGTTTTAGTTGCTCAACCTTGACTGACTGTTGTGGGGAGAGTCGTCTGTTAACTTTATGGTAGTGAATATACCTGGATTTCTGTAAGGAAACTCAAGACAGAAAGAGAGGCATTATTTGTTGATTTAAAATCTGGGGGTAGATAGGCTGATTACCACTGTCAAAGCCAGCTTAAAAGCTTTAAAATCCTATGTGTGATACAAAAGCATAGAGGGAAAGACCAGCATTTTGTTTGGTTTCTTAGAAACTAGCTAATTTATTGCAAGTCCTGGAGTTAGACTTTTGCCAAGTCACAATTCATATGTCAGTCTTAGACTGACTGCTTAGCCCTGTCCCTTACTGCCTTGATACTCCCCTGCTTTCTTTAAACATCACGGAATCAAGGTTAAGTGAGGTGCTACTCCAGCATGGTAAGTAAAGCAGAAAGGCTGACGCTGCTGAGTTAATTTGGAGTTATTTCTGAGTGTTCTTTTTCTTTTTGAATAAGTTTTCTCTCTTACAAAGTAACAAACACCCCTAGCTAGCTGACATTTGGATCTCCAGGCAGTTTCACTACTAAAACCTGTGTGTGCATCACAGTGAGCTGCCTCCTGAGCAGAGCAGGTCAATATTGAGTAAATAAAATTTTGCCAGGTATGAATTTCAGTTTAAAATCAGTTATTAGCAGAATCACAGAATAGTTTGGGTTGATCATATCCAAGGGTACTATATTTTTATTTTTTTAGTATGCTTTCTAGTGTTTTGAGCATCATCAATATGACTTGCACAGCTGAAAATATTTCATCAAGAAAAATGGTGATTTTTTTCAGCATTTATTTTTAAATATAGCTGTAAATAATGAGAAAAGAGAAGCTTTTTTAATGCGATACTTAAAGATCTAGGAATATTTTATACTCCAATATTTTACTTGTTGCTCTCTGGAAAGTGTCAGCAGCAACGTTTCTTTTGCATATGAGTTTAATTCCCCAAACTTGGGAGGAACGTGAGCAGGAAGGAAGGAACATAAGCTATAATCCTAATTATTCATTTTTCTTCTCCAAAAGTATTTTCAGCGTCATTTTGGAGGAAGAAAAAAATAAAAGAATCACAATGACAGTTGTACAGAAGTTGCTACATTGTGGAGCAGATTGACAATGCCGGAAGGTTTTGTTTTTGTTTTGCCTCCCCCTTCCTCTCCCTGCTTCTCTCCCGCAAATGGCAGTTTGACTCTGGCATTCAGAGTTATCGCAGGCTGCGAGATGAAGTAGTGAGCCCAGCTTTGCCTGCTCAGGAAATTCAGTGGTGAGGAAGTGTTTGACCTTCAGAGTGACAGTGGGAAGAATCGCTGTTTTGACAGGAGATGCTCCCAGAGCGTGGCACTGACGTCACTTGCTGCTTTAAGCATCGAGCACCTGCTTCTCTGCCTGCGAAACATGGGCTCTGTCTGAGCGTAACGAGCCCCTAAATCATCATGAGCAGTCTGACTATGATAGTGATGAGCTCTGAAGAAAATAAGTTACCGAAAACATTTCAGATTGTGTAGTGTAAGATTAGAAAACCTTCCATAAAAAGCTGGAGCAGGAAGAACTTTTTAAGATTGGTGAGGTTGTATTTTATAACAAAATGAGTTCTGTAGCCCTGGAACACCTGTTAAGTGCTGCTTATTGATCTCCTTAAGGATGCTGTTAGAGGCTTTCTCTGTAGGCTGCTGCAGGGGGGCAAGAATCAAAGCAAAATGTGTGCACTTGAAATAATGTTGGAGGAAACTAATGATTGAGCTCAACTGCCTTGCAGCTTTTGCTGAAAGCTGCTTGCACTGATGTTTCGTGTTGATACAGGCGAGAGTGTCGTCTCTGTAGTATGCGCATGCATAAACTTCAGGGTGGAAAAATAATTTTAATACAATGTTGCCCTGGGCTCATATCAGTAGTTTCTTTGTCAAGACCCCAGGTCCCGACCTGAATAATTGCCTTCCCAGATGCTCCTTGACTGTGTTTGGATAAGACAGCATACTCTGTCCCAGGTATGCTGGAATTCATGTACATCCATGTTTATATGTGTGTGAATATGTATTTAAATAAAACTATTTGTCACAATTTATTTTTAACAGACTTTTTTTCAATTATTTTTTCTTTTCTCCCTCATAGTCTTTTTCTGTTTCTTCACATATAAAGTTAGTGCATGCAAATCTTAATCATTCCTGATTCTCAATTTGACTTGGAAGCACAGTTTCACTCAAAGTTAAGAAATTAATCTGAAAGTCAGGAGGATTCTTTTCCTTTTCTGTAGTAGGGATAAAAATGAGATGCCAGTTCTGAAAACATGAAGTATATCATGGTATGAAATGACAAGTTTAATTCAATTACTGCAATTATTATTTCATTTGTTCACTAGTATTTTTAGTTCTAAAAATAAAGCAAGTTATGGAGAAGAAAAAAAAAAGTGCCTCTAACAGCTAAAATAATCTTAGTTTTCTAACCTGCTTAAAGTTTCTTAAAATTTATATCTCTCTATCTTCAGTGGAGTTCTATTTCCAAGTTAGCTATGATTAATCTACCGTTTCATCATTTTTAAGCATATTGAATAGAAATGAAGAAATATACAGTAAACAAATATTTGACTAAATATGTTGTAGATAATGATGTCCACTTCCAGTTATTGGTTGGGAATAAGAAATTCAAAGTAGTTCTGAACCGGTGTCGGCTGCCAAAAGCAAACTCTTGCTTAAGATAAGTTTTAAATAAATGTTGAAGATGGTGGTGAATTTCATCACCGTTTTGTTTTGATTTTTACATCAAGATTCAAATTGTGCTTAAAATAATGCAAGTACGAATGGGTGTAGGATATTAGACCAGTCTTGGTTGGCGTGCTGAGACCCTACTACTGGTGAGGCATCCCTGACCTGGCTGCTTTTTTCCCTGGATCTTGCTCCCTATGGGCTTATGCTCTAAGTGTTGAGTTCTCGCCTTTTCCTTCTTCCACTTTTTTCTGAGGTTCTCCCTGTGCTGTGACTTTTTTCATCGTGCTTTGCACGAATGTGTACCAGTCTACATGTAAGTATCTTCTGAATGTCTCCTCTTGTCAAATTGCTCTAAAGGAGCCATTCATACCTTTTTCTTAAACATGTGAACCTTCTGTTTTCCTAGTCTTTTAAAAATTATTTTAATTTTCATACTTGTATCACAGATAATTATTGAGAGCAAAAGGAGATGGGCTGGTGACCAGAGTAATGTATTTACCTAAGTAACGAGGAAAGTAGAAGTTTAAGGAGGTCCAAGCTGCTAGAAAAACAAAGTCTCCCCATTTAAATTGCTATCGCATGTTTGTGCCATCTGTACTGCAGATGCTACCATATAAATTTGGCTTTCTCTGGGAGACATTAGGCTTTCCATGTGGTGGAGACAGCTGTTGAGATAGAAAGAAATGTCTGGATCTGCGTAGGAATCGTATTATTGTAGCCATGGATGGGATGGGATGACGAGGCATCCACATTTTGAGCCATCTTTATTGTATGAGGGTAGTCGCTTCTATCCATGCAATCATGCTCTTGCTATGTAATGGAGTGCTAAAGTAATTAAAATATTGTGGTTAACTTGCACTATCAAATTAAAAATGAATCAGAAATGTTTTGCTTGTGGTCTGATATCACTCATGAAGTGATGTAATATAGGGTACAGAAAGCCTGAGGTTAAAGCTGATAATGTAAATTTAATTTTCCCCCTTTTTTGTGTCATGGTCATCTTATCTGATGTGATTTTGTGCTTCTGTAAGTGATACAGAATGTAGTTTGAATACTAATAAACATAATTTAAGTAAATGAGAACTCTGGTTGTGAAAATCAGGCTCTTAATGAGAAGGCACTTTTTAGATTTTTTTTTTTTAAAAAAGCAATCAAAGACAGCTTGTTATTCCATCTACCTATCTAGCTGTTTACGTTGATCAGCTACAAGTTTGATTGTTCTTATTATGGCATAACACAAAAGAAATTGTGTTTATAAGCAATTAATTAAAAAAGGTAGAAGTGCCCAAAACATCAAAGAATACAGAAACATGTGATACAAATTAAAATTTTGCTGCAGAAATAGATCTTGAAAATTTTGTAATTATGTTGACTAAATTTTATTATTACTTGCCCCATGAAATCATGGAGAACAATCCTTTACAGTCCTTACTCTAATCAAAATCTATGGAAAATGGCATTTGGAAAAAGCATTATCAGGGCTCCTGAGTTTTCAAATGAGTAAATAGTAAATTCTGTTTAAAAAAAAAAAAAAGGCAAAAAAAAAAAAACATTTCATAGATTATATGCCACGTAACTCAGTTCAGCAAGCAGCGCAGTGTTTAAGAACGTTAGAAAATTGCATGGGCTGATGGTAAAAAGCAAACAAATCCCACAACTATATTTGATACTTGACAGGAAAGCTGAATTTGATCCATGGGGGAATGTGCTTCTGTATAGGGCTCGTATGTGGGCATTATGTTATTTTGACTGTATTTTGTATGTTTTTGAACTTTGAAGGCTTTATTAGTTGGCAGGACAGGCTTAAAGAGGGGTTATATTGCAAACTTTGATTACAGTATTATTGTATTTCATTTTTTTAAAAAAATTTTAACAGATATTCAGGACAGTCGATTCTCACCCTGTCTTCCACTGCTGATGACATACTCAACACAAGGTCAAAAAATTTTAGGCGATACCCTTTTCCAGCAATCTGAAGTGGATTTTATTCCTTTAAGGTAGGATAAAATTGCCTATGTCATGACATAACTTCCACTTCCTTCCTGAATGACTTTTTTTAAACTCTGATTATTTAAATAATTTATGAATATACAAAAATAGCATAAAGTTGTATTATTTTTTAAAGTGAAGGCTTTGTCAGAGTTCTGCTAGTCATTTTATTTTACCTTCAAAAGGATTTGAACAAGGGAAAACAGACATTCTGTTCAAGGGAAAACATTCTTCTGAATGTCATTTATAGCTGAGGAAAAAGGAAGATGGGGAACTCCACCCTCCTATACATGCATATAAAAATACGTTATATATATACAGAATATAGACTAGTATCTATTATATAGTGGAAAATACGAATGCATAAACTGCTACTTCACTAAACATATTTGTCCATACCTTCCTTCCTTGTGCAAAGGAGGCAAGAAATTCTCTGCCCCTTATTGTCAAGTAATATTATATGGAATGATCATCAAAATAAAATCAGACAATAATTTAAAAAGTCACAACAACAAAAAAATGGAAGCGTGTAGGAATATATTCATTGAACTTTTGTCTTCAACTGAGACCTGGTTTGTTTTGTGACTTTTAAGCAAATAGCAGATACACTATGGCATGGGTGATTTTGAAGAAAAACCAAACACATCTACTTTTATATGTGTGCGTGTAAGCAACTTCTGTATTTTCTTTGCATATTGCCTCTTTTGCATTTATTTAATAAATATCTGAATTAAAAATGCTTCAATCCTGAATTGAATTGTTTTTAAAAAAATTAACATACTAAGTAGAAATAAGTATTCGTTTCAGACCTTTATTTTATAGAATAGGAGTACTTTTTGATGTTCTTTGGTCTTCATTTAAAGACTTTAAATATTTTTGGCCTACTTACGGGGTATATTTATGCATTTTACACCATAGTAGTTTGTCTGGGTAAAGTTTTTTTTGTGTGTGTTTTCTATTTAGGCAGTAAACATGGTGGTTAAAATCAAAATATCTTTGGAAGTTCACTTACTTTTCTTGCCTTTTCTAGAGGAATTCCTGATGTTTCTAGTGCTTCTGAGGTACATTCGAAGCCTTTGCAGACCCATGAAGCTCTATGGCTGACAGACCCAGAAATACCTTCTGATGCTCCCAGCGACTGCCTTACTTTGTCTCAGTATCCTCTTCTGTACAGAAGTGCAGATCCTGGGGATGTCAGTCTTGGTGGTAATTTGTCTCATCAGATTTCTTTTTCTGGACCACTACCTGTGGACAAGAAGACAAATGAAGACTGTAAAAGTGATATTAGTGAGAAGGAATCGGTCCGTCAAACAGGTGACAGTATAGCACACTCACCCTCAAGTAAAACACTAACCAGGGCACATGAACTGAAGCAGACTGAAGTTTCTCCTGCAATGCTGCCCTATAATTCTTCTGTGAAAGATGAAGGTTTCTCTCTCATCAGTAATGTACCAGCTTTTGTTCTGGAGCTTTCAGAGAAAGAAGAAAGGTTATCGAGACACGAGGAGTTCTCCTCATCTTCAGAAAACTCTTGTAAAACTGAGTTGTTGCAGACCTTGGAAAAATGCGAAATAGCGATGCAAACGGAAAAGGTAAAAATGGCAGAGAGTGAGTCAGAAGGGTGGGTAAGACAGACAGAGAAGCTGGAAAAGGAAAGGAAAGTTCCTGAGCTTGGCTCCTCTAATTCGTTACCCGATGATTTAAGAAAAGACAATCACAAAAATTTGGAAAAACAAGATATATTTTCGGCAAAGAATTCTGAAACATCCAGGCTGTCAAGGGAACCTGGTGTGGATTTGAATGAATCAGGAAGCCTGAGGTTAAAGGAACTCCAGGGAGCTTTTGTACCTCACCAGAAACAACCAGGTTCTGCAATGATGTTGGAGAAGGAAGAATTTATCCCTACTGTGTCAGCTACCAGCGACTGTGCATCTAAACAACTAGATATTACCACTGTGAAAGCTCCATCTCCAGGCGGTGAGAAGGAGAGTGCATCAGTAGAAGTAGAACCTGGAGGAAGCAGGACTGAATTAACCATATCAGATCTTTCTATAGAAAGGGGACATAAAATTACAGGTATTTCTCCTTCATTTAACCTCCTTGTAGGTGATGGCTCGTTCTCTGGAAACTTGGCTCATCCAAAATATCAATCTACACCAGGGTTACTTGCAAGCAAAAATCTTAAGGCAGATGAACTAAGTAAAACCATTCCGAACAAATCAAATATTCAAGTGTCACTTGCATGTTTAAATGAAGAACCTGTAGGGAGCTCATCTACTAGTTCACCTACTTCTTCTGTTGAGCAGCACCATTCACTCCAGCGTGACTGGGTAGAAAACAATGACCAGTCTGAGCCATTAAAATTGAAATATCCCCATACTGGAAGAATCCAATCTCTCCCATCCCTTAGCTTCATGGAGAAGGTAGGGGCTTGGAATGTGAGCCAGATGGAGAAGATGTCCAGTTCACTGGCTTTATGTGACGCAAGTGGAAGTTCTCCTCGAAGGAAAGCCTACAGTGCAATTGCCAGTTCTTCAAACCACATTTTATCAATGCGAAATAGCAGTGGAGATCCCAAGGATTATGTTGCTGCTTCCACTGGAGAGACGGTGTCATTGGCAAATTTGCTTTTTCATAATGAAAGCGCAGTGCCCACCCGCTCGCTTACCGGATCTCAGCCTGACACCTCAGTGAGCGTCACCTGTAGGGACCCCTCTCTGATGCAAGTTGTTCAGCCAGCAAACTCGACCCAGGCAATGCAAACGCTGGAAGAAAAAAGTGCTGTTTTAGGAGTGCCTGAAACTAAAGAAAGCAGTAATAGTTCCCTGGACTCCGTGTTACAGAAGTTTACCGCCAAGCTTGTTGTCACTGGGTCTAGTGATGAAGATGCTGAGAGTAACAATACAGAACAAAGTTCAGACCCACATTTCATCATTTCTAGAGAAAAAATTGATCAACTTAGAAAGGTTGGAAACTCTCCAGCTGATGGCGAAGAGAGTTGTGGGGGCCTTGAAAACCAAAGACAATCTCCTAATCTAGGTGTTACTCCTGGCCATGTCACTATGGACCATTTCAGTGATATATCCCCAGACAGTTTGAATCTTCTTGCTAGTTCTGGGGGAAGCAGCCAGGTGGACTTGGGCCCTTCTCTGGTTTCTAGGCACTTCTTCGGTGCCGAAGAGGATAACTTCATCCCCTTTCAACTAACCCCTTTGAAAACTCCAGAAAAACAAGAGCTAAATATTGAAGAAAGGATCCCAGTAAGTTGTTTTTAATGATTATTATTTAACTTTGATTATGAAAAGATTGGAGTATACTTGTGTGTGTAATACCAAGTAGGACAGAGGTATAGAATTATAACAGGAATGGTTCTCCAGGCCAGAAGACTAGCCTGCTTTTAGCTAGTTTCTGGTATCCAATCATGTAGGGAACCTGTCATGCAATAAGTGCTCTGTTAGAGAAATTAGTTAACATAGATGCTTTATGTAATGGAGCCTAAGAAATCTTAGAGAGCCCTTTATAATAATACTCAACACAGGTAAAGCAAGGGTTGGATCTGGAGATATCTGCCATTGCCCAGGTGTTGCAATAGAGAGGTGTGAAGAGAAATCTGAAGAGTGGTGGCTGATGATGCAGAACATAAAGGGCAAAAGAAAAGAATGGGACATAGCGATGAAAGTGTAATCTTTATACAAAGACTAGTAAATTAGATGCATGACATTTTGTTACTGTATTGATAAGTCATTTCTGACCTTCTAGGCTCTTTCAAAGGATCAGGTTATAATTTCCCAAACATGTGGTTGAGACTCAAATGCTGACTAAGGAAATGTTAGACTGCAGAAAAGGGCTGAACTTCACACGCCCACGGCTCTTCAATAATAGCAAAGCCAACACAGAACTTCCTGGCAAATGAAATCACCCTTTTTTGCTATAAATATTCCTTTTTGCTTGTTCACTTTGTTCTAGTATCTAAGGCATACATTCCTGGTTCATTATATGTTGCTCATAAGGAATGTTAGAATCCTCTGCATATCTTTTCCATTACATCATATTTGGCTAATGCAGCTTTAATTCATCCCTTCCCCATTTTAGGGTAGTTGGTGAGAATAGAGGGCAGATCGTGGCAGCTGTGTTAAGTCTAATAATAACTATTGAGTGCTAGAGAAAATTAAATGCAGATTTATGTTGATAAACATGCAATTATATTGAGAATAAATAGCTCTTCCTCTTGCAGAATGACTCTTACAATCATTAGGTGTCTGGAGCTAGGTTTTAGAAGCATTCTTCTGTAAAGTTGTCTCTGAAAATATGTATTAAAACAAATATTTTAGGGAGGAAGTCCTATATGAAATTTTATTTTATTTATTTTTTTGATTTTAGAGCATAGTACAGACGAGTTAAAACTAACTTATCCCTGGAATTGATCAAGTAAAGGTAAATTTGCCTGGCCACTTACAATGTGTGTATGCAGACCTGGTTGGGCAAAGGGAATACAGTGATTTCACAAGAGATCTTGGGGGCTTTTGCCTCCAAATGACTGCTCCAGCTTTCAAATTACATTTAGGCAGTGTATGATACTGTCTGAACTAACCGCCTTGTGCATGTTGCACAGAGATGGTTTCACTTTCATTTTTGTTAATGCATTTTGCAGAATCTTTCCGTGTGAATTTTTGTTAGGCTGCTTTAAACTAGTTGGTTTGTTTAATGTTAATGAAAAACTAGATCTGGATAGTGTTTGTAGATGTTTATATGCTGCTCCAACAAGTGCTCATACACATTTATTCTATGTTTGCTGTCTTAAAGGAAAAGGCATGAATTTTATGCCTTTTAAAAAAATATGAAATGATTTACTGCTTTAGCTATGCTTGTAAGCCTAGGCCTTAACTGAGCATAGAGTTTGTTTGCTTGGGGGTCCTAGGAGTTATAGATGTACAGATGTACTGTGAAGTTGACAGCATCCAGAAATGGATCCAGTATCCAAATCCAGTATCATAACCAGGGAGTTATTGAGTAACTGCTGCAGTAAAATAAAGCTGCTAATAATTTTTATTAACCAGCTGATTTTTCTTGTAAAAGTTTAAATAGAGGAGACTTACTCTGTCTCTTGGCCAATACAGATTTATTCCCTGTAGTGATGTTGCAGAAAGCTGCTTCACATGGTTGTTTTATGTCTACTAGCTTTGATGTTATATAGGAAAAACTTCTTAACCAAAGCTCTGTCTTCTATCTGTTAAATGAACCTTTCCCGCCTGCTTTGAAGTATCATGTTTGTTTTTCACTTGTGCAGTGTATAGAATATGTGTATGAGTAAAAAAGCTATCAGTTGTCACAAGAATAAGTTATGTGGCCCTCTTTTGCTGGCCTTTTCTCCAATTTCAGGGTCCTATGGGAAGAACAAGGCACTGGATTAACTGTTTTGTTGGTAGCAGACTGTTGCCAATTGTTTTGGCCCCTAATGAGGGAAAAGTCATGACAAGAAACAGAGAAATGGTTGGTCAGGTTCTTGCAGTTTATTTCTGAATTGCTTCCAGATACACAATAATGAGGACTAGGTTGCAGGATGTGTGAGTTGTCCTGTTGGGCTGCATGTGACTGGTAAGATGGTGGTTCGGCGGGCCTGTTTTAGTGATTTTTAACTGACAAGGCCTGTTGCTTGTGCTTCAAAGCAGGCAAGACGTTGCAAGTGGCGTGTGACACGTGATTAGTGTTTTGTGTTAAGTATTGGTGCAAGTTGAACGTGATTTAGGCTCAAGATGTTGCTTTAGAACAAGCCGTGTGTGTGTTAGGCTGATGGGGAGAGCGTCTGTAACTTCCGAATGTACTGACTTTCTGTTTCTTGACACGTTTTTCCTCACATTTTTCCTGCTACTTTTCCTCTCTTGTCAGGTATATCTTCGCAATCTTGGCATCGACCAGTCCCCTGGATCTATACTGACTCCGTTTGTGCCCCAAGGACCCATCAGGGAAGTGGAATTTTCCCCTTCAGAGCTTCGAACACTGAAGGACTCCTGTGACTCGCTTAGGAGGACAGCTCAGCGGCTGCAAGGTATGTGCAGCCTTAGAGGATCCAGATGCAGAGATGCCTCCATGAGGTTGCTCCTGGCTTGCAGTGTCTGGTGTGCTTTTCCTGTGGTGCTCTTTCATTCATGTGGTTCAACTTTGTCCATTCTGTGATATGAGATCTCATATGTCTGAGATATTTGGCACTGGATAAGTAAGGATCAAAACCTTTGATAAGAGGCCTCCTCATTTAGGACTCAGGGTTATATGATGATTCTAGTCCGTGCAGTGGCAGTTGTTCTTATTTATTAATTTTATTTTTAAATTTCAATTTTTAAAGTCTATTTTTTATTCCTTTATTTTTTTTCCTTAAGAGAGTTCCAGAAAAACATTTCTGTCTGTCTGTCCGTCTGTCTGTCTTTCATCTAAAGGTTAAGGAAATGCTACCAGATTCTGTCCTGTAGTGAGAGCAGTAAGTCATAGCACACTTCATAACTGACCAAATCAGTTCATTAGTCAGTTAAACTCAATATTAAGTTATTTTATGCAAAGAACTGTATGTGCTCAGATAGGGTTAAGATATGCATCAGTGGTATGCCTATGCAGTATGTCTACTATATTAAAACATGCATTGTAATATGCTTAAAAATCGGCCTGTGCCTTAGCAGATGTTGCCCTCTTTTGTTTTGGCATTTGCATCTTGTACCCCACACAGGAGAGCTAATCTGAAGGGTTTTCACAGTGAATACCTGTCTTATTCCTGAATGGCTGTGAGTCTCAGGAAAACTGTGCCGACCTTTCTTTCTGACCAGCAGTGATTAAATATGTCTTTCTCATGTCCATCAGGCTTTCTTGCTTGTGTACAGGTGTATTTTTCTATATATTTTTATTTTTATCTTTTTCTTTCTGCTGCATCATGGAAAACATCATGGAATCATCATGGAATATGCATCATGGAATACTCGGCCGAGGAGACAACTTGGCACGCAGTGCAGGGACAGTTTTCCTCAGTAGAGATACTATTCAGCTGGTCTGTGTGGTGTATTTAAGAAGTCAGTGGTTAGAACATGAAATGAAATTGTTTGAAACGGAGAATAACTGTTGTCAGGCATACTTGGGACTTCTCTCTTGACTGTTGTTAGTACCTGTCAGTACATTTTTAAGAATAACATTGGTGCATAAGTACTTTTTTGGAAAGCAATTTCTCCCCCGCCTTTACAACCTCTGTCGTCTTTATTGAAGCGGATATTTTTCAAATCTCCAAACCTAATGAATCTTCTGTTTCTTTGTAGATGAATTGCTGGCTGCAGTTGACACTACACAAAAAAGCTTTAACTCTGGCACTTATACTCTCAATATGTCTATGTCAATGGATTCAGAAATTGGCTGTGATGGTCGCTTACCCAGTGAGCTCTCTCCTTGCTTCTCAAGATCTTCTGGAGACAGACCAGTGAGTCAGTGCAGTGTTTCATGCCACCAACAGGAGCTAACTGCCTCCCAGTGTGTTGTAAGCAGGGCAGAATATTTGGCTGTCTCCAAACTGGCTGATCCAAATCAGCAGCTGCAGGTGGTCGCACCTGACTGCTGTTCTCATGCAGAGACTGCAAAACGTGTTCAAAATCTGGTGGCTAAAAATAAGGCAAAAGATGCAGATAGCAGCCTACAGAGGTGGCCTGCAGGTTCTTTGTCTGGAGCTAGAAGAGAAATGGAAGTTGAGATAGGATCACAGCCTTCAAGTGTAGGTACTTCTGATAACGAGAGGAACAAGGATCAAGAAAGTGATTCCTTGATTGGATCTGATACTTTAAAAGAAATCCGCAAGCTTTTAGCAGAGGCAGAGGATATAGCTGGCAGCTGGTGCAACCCTGTCATTTCCAGTGCCTCTTCTAGAGAAACTGTTGACTCTTCTCCAGCGCTAAGTAAAAAGGAGGATGGCCTCAAAGGTTTCAGGGTAGTGAAAGACAACGGCCCAGAGTTTCGAAGGATTTCATCGTGGGATGAAGCTCTGACTCGAAGACGTTTGCAAGAAGAGGGGTCAACTGTAAAGTGCCTGAATTCTTACCAAGGCAGTATGAGATGGGGAAGTTCTCTTGATGTCGATCTACACAGCAGTGAAGAGGTGGTGAAAGAGATGACCAAAGAGTTTAAGACCAGAAAATCTGTAGGAAGGTCTGAGCCAGAAGGCTGCAGCAGTGCAACTACAGACAGAAATGCACCTGCTTTTGTGCCTGTTGCACACAGTAATGCAAGTAGTGAACTGAGCAGTGGAAAAACTTCAGAGCTCCTGAATCCTTCCCCAGCAGAGCCTCTAGGCTGTGTCACAGATGCCCTGGGAAGCTTCCCGAGTGCCTTGGCTAAAGCTAGTGTTGGCAGCAAGGTGGGAGGAATTCAAGAGAGTGATAACAGTAGCAGTGGAGATTCACTGGCTGCCCGTGTCAAAAACCTTCTCCGAACTGGATCGCCTGTGGCACATGCAAAACAAATTTTGAGAAGTGTGGAGGAAGAGGAGAGGAAAGCACGAGGTAATATGTTTCAGGTTATTTTAAAAATGCTAAATCTTGATTAGTGTATACGTTTTAGAGAGAGCTTTAAGATATTTTTGAAGTAAAAGGAAATTCTAGGTCATTTGATTCTGTTCCCCCAGATTTTAAGCATATTTTTATCATGATATTGATAAGCTTTAATGGAGCTCAGTAAAAATAACTGGAACTCCAGTCTTGCATGGGAGCCTATTCTAGACCTTTAATGCTTAGAAACCCCTTCTAGTTTTCAGTCTCAGAGTGATTTTGCACCTATTTGTCCCTTTGTTAACATTGTGCTTTGGGAAATATCTCGTCATCTTTGTGCTACTCCTCTATTATCCTCCTGTCTACTCATAGCTTTGAAAAGAGCCAGTTGTATCTTAATCTTTGTAAGGCGTAAGTGATCAATGTCTTTTAAATGTCTTAAGTAGCATATTAGAATGAGATATAACTGCTGTACTTTCCCACTTTGGGTACCTTTTTGCCTAATATATCAAAATGATATGAAAAAGCACTGTGCAAAGCATAGCTTGTCCACACATTTGTTAAAAATGTGCTAGGTTAAGGAATTGGGGAGGGGATTGTGTGAAAGAGTATTGACATGAATCAGAGACCATAAGGATGACTGTCAGAACCAGGCAATGGGTTCTGGATTTATCTTTCCAAAGAAATGTTCGAAAAAACAAATTCGAATCATATTCTTGGTCACCCAGCTCTGGTATTTGACAGTGGACAGACTTTGTCCTCAGTCATGGTAGTTAGAAATGCATTGCATAATGTTGGTTTTAAGTAATAAAACTGCCACGTATGATTCAAGAAAATGAATAGAACTGCTATGTGTTTTGTTTTCTCTTTGTATAGCCTGGGTGAAGCTGAAACTGGCCAGCCGCTCTCTGGAGTCTGTGGCAGACCTGAATGAAGAGGACCGACGAAGGATAGAGGAGATCAAGGCCGAGCTGCTGCTGAGTGCCAAGAAAGCTGGAGCAGGCAAGGTACAGACATCACAGAGCAGCCTCTCTGGGGACATTTCTTTTAAATGGCAGCTTTTCCCCGCTCCCATACAGCAGCTGGATGTAGTAGAAGAGAGACGTGGTCAGAGAGGGAGAACTACGGATACTCTGAAGGAATGAGGGAGAGATGTGGTCAGTGGTGCGGGGGAGCTGGTGTTACTGTGACAGGAAGGTGCGCACAGGTTGCAGTTCCAGTAGGTTTGATGAGTTCTGCTTTTCAGAACACACTTGTGCAGGTGATGTTTGTCTTGTAAACTTCTCATCCCATGGAGGAGGATATTATACAAGGCAATACAATTGTTTAAGTGATAGCAGCCTTTGTTGTATTACTTCCCATGTGTTTTGAAGTGTTTAAGAAATGCGATGTTTGGATGAAAAAGGATACTTTTGGGAGAAAGGCAGTAAATTGCTCCTGCTTTGTGTTGATGATGTCAAAAGTAGTGGGCCTAAAGGGCAAAAAAAAGATGCTATTAGAAAATAAATGCTTCCTCAGTTAGGATGAGGAGAGCAGACAGGCTAGGAAGATTATGATGTGTTAATCATAGTATGCTTTTGAGAACAGGTAAGGTAAGTATCTGTAAATAATGTAAGCACAATTAATGCTGAGCTGGGGCAGGGATAGAGAATTAGATGAGCTTTTTTCTTACAACCTTATTTTTATGAAAATTTGCCATTATCCGTGTCATGCGTTGTGAAAATTATTTGGAACAGTTCCAGTTCATACATTAATTTATGTTGATGGGAATTTGTGTAAACTGGAATATATTTAAATACCCATTTTCTGCATTTATTTGAGTTTCAGGCTTCTCATATCATGCTTTTTAGTGGCTGTCCATGTGTCCTAAGATAAAGCACTCCTCATAGAGAATATTTTGAGCAAAAGACACAGACTGGAAGAAATGTGGAGATATTTTTATGAGAAGATGCAATGGATGGGTGGTGAATTCATACCATGAGGTAGAGAATCCTGAGATGGTAGAAGAGAGACTTGATAATTAAGCAGACTTTAGGTTGGGGCAGTTTCTGAGTATGGAAACTTTATGTTTTAAAATGCAATCATAATCTGTCCTTGGTCTGGTGTTTCAGACAAATGATTTTAGCATTCACAGTATCTCCTGCTTTTTCAGTAGATTGGCTGCCTCTTGGCAAAACCGGTAAAAAAAAGTCTTTCATCAGCTAGAAAAAAACAATTGTCTTAGAAGTAACCCCATTTGTGTTTACAGTTTATTAGGCCCTAGTTCAGACATCGGTTTTGGAAATACATCAAACCAAACCTTTGAGTTGTTCAGGTTTTAAGGTAATCTTCTATTTGGGGAGCCTAAAAAAATCAATTGAAGTTATTTATTTTTGGAGATTTAGACAAAGAATTCCTCTCACTTAACAAAGAAAAAAAGTACATCTTTGCTGCGATCTGCTTATCAAACTACAGGCTTTTTAATGTATTTTTTTCAACTTAGATTTTGTAGATTAGCTTGGTGTCCAATACTGATTTGATATGGACTAGGACCAAACAGTTTTACAATATACATTGATTTTGGGGGGAAGACAGAAAAAAAAAAAAAAAGGCAAAAAATTCAAACCCAAACTGCTCTTAGTGTTCATGCAAACAATTCTTTTGTAAGAACATCTTTGTTTACTGCTTCTGCTGCAGTCTCCTTATGAATGTCCTTTTTAGGAAGTTTAGGATTTGCCTCCCATTTTTATGGGTGAAAGCTGAAGATGTTACTATTTCCAGCAAGAAGTGGATGAGAGTTTTCTGTAAAAGAGTGAATACAATGAGGGAGCAGGACAGCTTGGGAGAATTCTTCTCAGGAATCTTACTTCTGAACACCGCTCCATTTCACTCCTTGGATAGTGGAGCGTTGTTTGGTATCTGCTACTTAAGAAACAGTTAATAATAAACATATTTTTAGAAAGTATTATTTCCCAAACTCCAGCTGATCAGAATGCTTAAAAATATGTTTGGGGCATATATATGTAATCATGCGTCAAGCATTTCTTGAAGTGCTGTGGCTGAATTGTGACTCCCCCAAAAGTAAAATTCAGTATGAAATCGGCATCCCATTTTGAAGATGTAGCCCAAAGAGCAAGTAATGCTTGTGGCTATGCCTTAAAATGAGCATTTTATTTTCTTTGTTTTCTGTAACAGCTAGCCAGTCTTGCACAGTGAGTTTGTTTTCTATGCATTTAATTTGGGGGGAGGGGGTCCCTTCTGATTCTTATACCTCTTCCATTACACAAAGGTGAGAAATATCCTACAAAAGCACAACTGTGTAAGCAATAAACACTAAAATGTGGCAGGGATGCTTAGGAATAAATAGTGAATATGTAACTTTTGACCTTTTTCTTCTAAATTGCCTCCATTTCCTGTCAACCCTTCCTAAAGGTCTTTACCTTCCTGGTATGGCAGGGAACAGGGCCCCCTGAGGAGCATTGCTCAGTATTATTCTTCTTTGCCTCTCTTGGTAGATAGACCTTTGAGTGGTGTCATTTTGGTTTTAGCAAAAATGAATGGTCAGATTAAACTAACAGCACCTCGGGCTGCATTGGGTTGAATTCGCTATTGCACATTGCTGTCGTACGTGGCTAGTGCTTGTACAACTGAGTTACATTTCAAAGGAGCAGGAGTCAAAGAGTATGGATTTATTAACTCTGCAAATCTTCGAAAAAGTGGCCTAAGAAGTGTTACATTACAGATTGCCAAGAGACAAGTCTTGTGAAGTTCAGGATTAGCTGATTGTACTTTCCTATAAACTTGCCTTTAGAATAGTGTTGTGGTAAAGGGGCAGAAGGTGGTTGCCAAGACATGCCTGTAAATACACTGCTTTTTTTGGATGATATTCCTTGTCTGTGGCTGTAGAGGTTTGGTTTTAGCCTAAGCAGGTAAGTTGACAATATTTATTCTTTTGTGGTTTTGAAAAGGTGGATGATGCTTTTCAGCCTTAAAGAACCATACAGCAATAGGAAGTTCTTTGGGATTGTTAAGGAAAACATAAAAAATATCGGTCTTAAGAAATCCTTCTGGTTTCTCTTCTTCTGCCTAAACTCTTAGGGTCTTTCCAGGTAAAAGAATTTCCAGAGTAAGGAACTGGGGAAAGCCAGGAGATGCTTAGGTAGCGTCCTGTTTGGGAGAACCATCTTCCTGTGCTGTTTGTCTATGTGTTTATTTTGGCCCCCCAGTTAAGGCTGAGGATTTTCTGGTTGTTATTGAATGTAAGTGAAGCTTCAACACGTTTCTCAAACACTTCAAGTTTCCCTCTAAATTGGAGACCCTGTTGTGCTATGGCCTCATTTAGCTACTTGGCATCCGTAGGAAGGTACGTAGGGTGTCTTTACTCTTGCTGAAGATCATTCCCCCTTCGCGTGCAGAACGCTCTGTTCTAGCACTCCTCATACCTAGGAGTTTGTTCAGGAAGGCAACCAAGTTGTAGCTGTAAAGTTACCCTGCAGTCTCTTGAGGATCATGCCCTATGAAGGACTTCTCTCGGATAGATGACACATAAGGAGTGCATTAAAACATGTGAAAGAGTTGAAGATGAGCTTCTGTGCTCGCTTCTGTTGCAGCCACCTTGTAATTATATCAGGCAGGTTTGGAGGTTTGGGAATTGGATCCTCTTGGGATCTGCTCTGGCCCAGGGCTGACCCATCTTCTTGTCCCCTTCTCCAGTCCCCTGTACCTTGGCCAGAGGGAACATGGGAGGCCAAGGAACTTCCTTAATGTAGATAACACCACAGAGGGTTTTGTTTTGGAAGGAGAATCAAGGCCTTGCTGAAATAGTTTGCTGCTAGTGACATGATGGATGGAGAACGGAGGGAAAACCTTTTGCGGATTTTTTTTCTTTGATTTGTGAAGTATGTATTTTTAATTTGCAGAATAATTGCCTTTAAATAGGTGGTTTGCATTAAAAGCACCGCATATTTATTTTTTTATTACTATAACTTCATGTGGACCATCTTCCTGGCACTGCATTTATTTCGGATTTGTTTTTCTGCACGTCAAAGAAAACACAATTTTTAATAAGGCTAAATCAAAGTAAAGAGGTGCTGATACTGGTAAGCTAATGCTGATATCCAAGCTTATGAAACTCTCTCTGGAGAAGCCTAGTGGCCTTATAGCTTCATATACATTAGCATGAACTCTGATTTTGCTATAAACTTGGGATGCTGATGAAACTGTCTCTGTCTTGTCTGTTTGCAGCAGCTCTAGCAGTGCTTCTGCCTCTGGCCTCACCCGACCGGTATAAAAGCGATGGGGTGAAACAATGTAAGAAAGAGCTGCTCCAGCATGTTGTGTGAGAAGTGACTTGGTATTTTGTGTCAGCAAGGGGACTAAGTGTCTGATACCTATTTTACTTGGCACTTATCTAAGAGAGTGGATAAATACTGGCTTTTTAGCATTGCTTCAGCTACTTCCAGCTGTTGCAGCCCCAGCTGCTTGGTTGTCATCCACAGCTGAGCAGTGGTAGTGGATCAGGTAAGTCCTGGCCCGAATTTGCTTCAGGGCAGATTCCATCATGTTGTTGTTCTGATCAGTGCTGAGGGTGAATTACTGGGGATGGTAACTGAAGCTTTTCTAGTCACACTTGCAAGGTTTTATCTCTTTGTGCTCGTAGACTAATAGGTTTTCTGCATGCTTTTGGGAGCATGACATTTTGTTCAGTTGTTTGCAGTGTGGTATTTAATCTAGAGGTGCTTTGCATTTCTTTCCTTCACGACTGTCTTCTCTTACACCAGCCAGGTAAGATGCTGCAAAATTTAACTCTATTTGGAGCTGCTGTTGCAAAATATCAGTAAAGATATTGGAAACCAAGGTTGAAACCACCCCTAGGGCCCCCTATGTGAGCAGGCAAGGAGGGTGAGGCAGTCGCAAGGAGGGTCACACTTTGGTTGTCTGTCTCGGGAGATCTCTGCACGAACTTATCCCCAATGCTTGATGAATGTTTCTCGTTAGTCTTTCTCTTTATAGCGAGAAATAAAAGGAGCATATGGAATATTAAAGCTTTCCTAATGTGTGTTTATTTCTACCTGGCTTGGCAAGTAACCAGAGCTGTTTGCTGAAGCCTTCAAGCCTTTTAGCTCTACTCAGCTTGCTTAGTGCTTTTGTCTGCCAGAGGGGAATAGAGAAATCAGATTTCAGTTGGAGGTCACAGAAGAAGGAGCAGGTCCCTTTAGAGCCAAGGCTGTAACCAAGGAACAGATCCTGGAGGGAATTTTGCCCCATGTGCCTCGTTAACAGCCTGCTGAAAGGCAGTGCTGTCTGATGGAAGTGCCTGCTCAGGCAGTAGTGTGGCTGCTTTTCCTTCTGATTCAGCTGAGGGGCTGTCACATGCGTCACTTGCAATTGTTTACCTGCTAAGATAAGATAAGTTGTTGTTTGCTGCCGGGATTGTTCTTTGATGGTGATAGGGCTTGAGATAAGGAGAGAAGACTAAGCAGTGATGAATGGGAAGTGCTGGGAGAACAGCGACAGCAACATCAAGCAAAGACTCAAGGGTAGAAGTTAGTACCAAAGTAAATTGTGAGTTTGGCATGGAGAGGTAATTTAGGACTCAGCTTTTTTTTTTTTTTTTTTTTTTTTTTACAATTTTGTGATTGTAAAATATATGGCAGAGATGCTTAAATACTGGCAAATACAGTTGCTCCTAAATGCAATTGATATTGGGGATGTGTTACTATTATGGGGCAATTTTCATGGTTAGATGAAGGTGTAATTTAGCCTAAGATTTCATGAGCCAACACAATCACCAGGGTATATCTGGACTTTGGCTTTGTTTGGATTACTGTCTTACCTGTTTCTAGTAATTCAATCTTTTTTTCTTGTTCAACAGTTTCAGCAGCTGTCCAAAGCAAACAAAAACTCCTATGGAAAAGATGTTACCTGTCTCATTAAAGGGAATGAAAATAAAGTGCATATGAAAATTGGAAATTTTCTCAAGTTAAATGCCTTAAAGAGTAAATAAAGATTGGATTATTTTCAGTCATATTTTAATTGTTAGCATTAGGCAATGACCATAAGAAGTCTTGCTCCAGCTCATGCCTGAGGAGTATTGGCATACCTGTTTTAGCATTAATTATGGAGAATTAAAGCTTTTTTTGAGTTAAATGTTTTTCTCTCTATTTTTTAAGAAGTGCTTGCCTGCTTTTCTTATATACACACACACACACACACACACACACACACATATAAAAGGCTTCCAGAAGCCTCTTTCAACCTAAATGTTTCTGTGACTGTGGATAATTGGCTGCTTAATTTAAAAAAAAAATCTCTGAAGCTGTTGGGGGGAGAGCATCTGAATTGCTCAGAAGCCAGCCCTTATTTCTGATACATCATGAACCGAGTTCATGATGAGGTCCAGCTTTGTATGAAGCAAACTGAAGGGAAAGGTAAAAAGTTCCAGGCTTGTTTGCCTGTCAGTGGAGGAATATTTTCAAGTATTTAAATCTTAATCAGTCTACCTGATGGAGAGTTACTAACTTTTTAGCTCCCAAAACATAACTAAAGGATTCTATTATAAATGCCACTGGTGTTTGTTATAGCATCAGAACCATATTAGCTAATTTGCTGGCACTTAAGATGGTAAGTTTTTAATTAGTTGCATTAACAAATGAGTTTCAGAGAAAGTGCATTCTCATTCATAATGACAGGCTCCTGATTATTAACAGTGTTGGCCTCTGAATTCTTAAAATCTCATTTTGATAGAGGTAGAAAGTTGTCTTCATAACCTTTGAGAATTCTGTATTTTTTTTTTTTTAAGGATCCAGCTTTGGAAGCTGCTTCCGAGTATAACCATAATTGGGAACAGGACAGAGAGCGCTCCAGAGCCTTGAGCAACAAAAATGTTCATGTTGGCAGCCATGCAGGAGTGTTCAGGACGGAGGATGTTTTGGAGTCAAGTTCACAACAGGTCACACCAATGCATAGGGCTCATGCTGCTGATTGTTGCCTCCTGAAAAATGCACAATTCTCGAGTACTGTTCGAACACCCCAATATCAGGCAGCTGCAACTAGTGATTCTGGTGCCAGCACTGAACTTCATGCACCTAGGCAGAAGGAATGGGACAGCCAGGTAATGAGATTTCCAGCTGCTTCTGATACACAGATGGAGGGAGTAGGTCTGCCAACTCAGAAGCTGTCTATGGAAAAGTCTTCTGAAGAAATGACTAAGCAAATTACTTCTATCACCTTTTCATCACGAAAACGTTCTCAGTCACCCCTGAATTCCACGGTACTTGGCAGGAGCCTTACTGGAGATGGCTTTGATGGGATAATGCCCTTAGGGGTTGGCTCTGCTGGTACTGAGGAGCAGGACCATGGTAAACAACCCTGGGAAAGGTCCAAGGTCTGTCCTTCGAGTCCAGTGTTTGCTGGTTCACTGTCTAATGAGATTTCATTTACTGCTGACAAAGATAGGTCTCATCGTGTTTCTGCTGACAAGAGCAAAACTGGAGTGAATCAAAAAGATTTGGTATCAGATCAGGGTTCTTTAAGCATCCATGGTGATGAAGAAAAGACCTGTACTGCAACGAAAATTGAGGAAGTTCTGCTTCGAGATGTGAGCACATCAGACAGATGTAGTGCCAGAGTCCCAGGGACTGACTGCGATGTAAGACTTAGTCAAGACATGAGTGGACTTCACGAACCTCCTTCTCTAAAGAGCAGCTCACCTGGAGGCATCCAACGTTATGAGGACACAGGAGGTCCTGGTCCAACTGTAGCAGCTGATTTGCTGAAGGACCATGTTAATTTGTTAGAAAAAGAGAAAAGTCCTTCTGATGCAGCCTCTGTCATTCAAAAAGAGGTTGCTAGAGAACAAATCAACCTGTCTTGCCATTCAGCTCTGAATGAGGTTTTCTCCACTACGTCTGCATATCCGTCATCCCCGACTAAGAACGTACTGTCTTGTGTCGATATAACTACTTCACTAGCTCAGAGCTGTGTGGTGACTTGAACACTGAAGATGAGAAGAGACTGGGGAATAAGCTTGAAGGTGATACTCAACCAGTCTCTTCAGAAACTCCAGAAATTTTATTAGATGTCATTTCTAAATCATCAACTACTGACCCTATCCCAGTGGATCAAAGATCATCTTTTCCTGTCCCAGTATCTTCAACAGATTCCTGCCTTGTGCTTTCCTCTGTTGCAAGCACAGCAGGACCAGAACTAAAACCTCTTCCTCAGCCAAGCTGTGAGAGACCACAGGCTACTGCTCTGGGCTCAGAGGGGTCTCATCTGAAGAATAACTTCAGATCTATGGTTCTGGAAAAAAATAGGAAAACTACTTCTGATGCTACCACTCAGATAACAACAGAAAGTCCTGAAAAGATAACCTTTTCAGCAGAAATTTATGTTAATTCTAAAGACAGTGAAAATGCCTTCCAGCAGCCATGTCTCCAGAAAGCCCCGGAAGTCTCCAGTTGTGCAGCTTCGAGCCATAACAGGATTTCTTCTCTTCCAAGGCAGGGCGGTGAGCAGATTAAAGCATCTTCTATGTATATGTAGTCTTTCATTTATTCAATTTTAAGAAACATTTAGTAGGCAAAAATGGGGGTTTTGAGTGACTTTTTTCTCTTCAAAAATAAATTCTTATATTTTCTCATTGATATTTAAGTTTGCTCATAGAGACTTCGGACTTTACAGTCTTGTTGGGTAGAGAGCTTTATCAAAAGGTTGTGGTTCAGGTTAACACAGGACTGAATTTATATACAGATCTAGCTTAAAAAAAAAAAGCAGACCTAATTGGTGGATAACCGGATGCAGTTAATTGCTTCGGCGCTACCAAGGGACTTATCTGATTATTAATTTGCTCTGTTGTCAGGGTGATTTGTTTGCACAGGTGTTAAGGAGAAAATATACACACCAGTATTAGCATTAGAATAAAATTTAAAAAATACAAGACATTTTAGTATCTATTGAATTAATATAAAATCATTGATATAAACCTAGTTACAAATGTTAATTTTCAATGATCAATATTATAGATGAGTTGAGGTATGATTTCCATTTAGCTGACTGGTGCTCAACCTTTTTATGAATGGGGGAGTGTTCATTAAGTAATTATTAATCATTATATTCTATAGGAAAATTAAATTATATTTGTCTAGCTTTGTGGCGGATAACATCTGCCATCTCCTGGGGTCTTGATCTGTTACCTTTTATCTTTAGTTGCATTAAAGGATTAAAGCCTTGTTTCTGTTCACTGCCTTGACTTCCCCTCCTGCAGGTCAGCCGCTGCTGCTGCCGTATAAACCTTTGGGAAGTACCAGCGTGTATTATGTACCTTACCCAAAGGCAGCTTCCCAGATGTCTCCAGTTCCATCAGAAGTGACTGTTGAGAGCTCTCACTCAGGTACTTTCATATCTTTGAATACAGCACTGTGTTTAAATACATGTGTTTCATATCCGGAATTCTCAGCTGAGCTCAGAGCTGTTCTGTCCTATCAGTTTAGATTAAGTGTGCTGATGTTCACACCACTTTGATAGTGAAGATCTATGAATCTTTTTATGGTGAGGGTGAGTTTAGTGTCTCATTTCATTGGCAGTGGGGGGTGGGGGGGAAGCACATCTCAGGGTGTTAGAGCTTGATAATTCTTGATAGTTCCCTGCTTGCTATGACTTTCTACCACATTTTTGCTTGGCAAGTGTGTATTGTGAAACATTTGCATAATGTAACGTGAATTTTGGATAATAGCTTTCTTAGTACTGAAGGTTGCTTTCTTTAAACAATATCATTTGTGACTATGGTTTGAAATACACATTAATTTCCCTTCACCCTCAATAAAATGCTTTTCTCATGAAATGGAGGAAGGGATCATCTCTGATTCTTTCCCTCTGCCTCTTATATTCAGTTCTTTTTCTATATGTAAGGAACGTAATGTCACTTTAGCATTGCAGCGCTTATTTTCAGGTTGTTGTCAATCAGGACTTTTTGACATCCACAGTTATCTGTAGACAAAACTCATGTTAGAGACGGCCAGTTCCTGACAAATCTGCCCCAGGGGTGTAGGTTGATGTAAGTGACAGGAAGTGCACAGGTTAGTCATTACTGCCATAAATTGTGCTTGTAATTATTTATGTGTCTGCACTCATTACCTTTTCCAGTCTGTCTGTTGTAGCAGGGGTAAAGTGAGATATGAATGTGATGAGTCTGTGACATTTTGCAGGAACGATCGTGATAAATGTGAAGGTACAATATATAGATGAGGCAGCTCAAGCTTCTAGAAGATGTACAGCAGAACTAAAAAATTTAGTTTTTAAACTCCCTGTGCAGCTAGGATTTCATGAGCAGTAGCTGAAGGAAATTGTCAGGTCTGCTGAGTGTAACCAGGCGGTGTTGACAGGGATGATAAATCAGTTAGGTGCCAGTTTAGGTTCCTCACTGTTAGGAGACAGATATGATGCTGAGGGAACTCTGCCATTATCATCTAGGATTCTTCTTCAAGGGTTAAACAGATCTGCTCTAGTCTTCCAGCTTTCTCCATTGCTTGTCTGAGTTCAGAAAATAGCTATTTACATCAGTGGGTGAAAATGTCTGGAATTTTAATGGAGGGAAGTCTGGAATTTAAGTCCTGTGTCTGGCTCCCTAGCTGGTTTTTCTAATGCTAATTTTATTGTTGTCTTCTGTGCTTGTTAGTAGAAAAGGTAAAATCGGTATCTCCTGCTGTTGGTCACTAGAATTTGCTCCCTAGTGATCGTGGCGGTTGGTGGATATACTGCCACTAACAGCTGAACACAGATCTGCCTTTCAGACAGTCCTTGTGAAATGTGTGTATCTGTCTTTCTTGCTTCCTCCTTTTACCTGCTACTGTTGCTTGCTTTTTCTGCAGGATCAAATGATGCTTTTCCTCCAAGCTTCCCAGCTGATGTGCTTGGTGGAAGGGACGAGAATCCTCCAGGCAGTATAGCTATTAAGCATAAAGAAGGAATCTATAGTAAAAAGGCCAAGCCCAAGCTAGCCTGGACTGAGAGGAAAATGATGCCACTGGAGGTTGCCCCAGGTAATTAAAGTGTGTGTTTGGCTTTGCTTTCCACAAGCAGGAAAAAAATAGAGCAGAAGAGCTAGATTTTGGGAACTGTCATTTACAGGCTCACGATCTGCTGATACTCTGTCTGAAGATACTAAATTTGACTCTCCCTTTTTTACTCTCTTCCCCTCCTTTCTGTTGCTCAGCCCTAAAAAAACTTAGGTGTTAGTACTTGCTAGCATTCTAGTGACCCTGACAATTAACAGAGCCTCTCTAAGATGGTTTAAGGCACCAATATTAAGTTTGTGAAGTGCAAAGTTATTTTTAAGTGTAGAAAATGATGCAAATATAGAAAATGACAGAAATCCCATGATGAATGAAAGCAGATAGGATGGCAGTATTTATTTGATAGGGCTTGTGTTGTTACCTTATGATGCCACGTCAGGTATCTCTTATGTTCTACCCAAGTCTTGATTTGATTGACCAAGGTATCTCGTCCTTCCATTAGCCCTGCTGGATGCTGTTGCTGAGGGGTGAAGGTCGGGTTTTATTACTGCAGTAACCTACTTTAGGACAGTGCTGCCTTTTGCTATAAAATAAAATTATACTGAGATAGTTGGTAACTTTGACACTGTATACCATGGTGTAGCCAAATTTGCTCCTGATGGACATGGTTAGACCTCATTTTGGACTATGGATACGTTGGGGTTGGTGAGAACTGCATCGTCTGGTTCCTGGGCAGAAGTAACTGCGAGTAGGAGACTGGGTGAGAGAGGTTTATTGCCCAGTACAGGGATTTGAACTATTTGCCTTTATTAAACAAAGAGCTGCAAGGAGGTAATATCATTATGGCCATTAATGAGAAATGGCACTAGAAAGATCCAAGCAGCCTAATAGACCCTGAATTGGAGAGTTCCTATACTGCTATGGGCAGTCATATATGCAATTTCTCTGGAGCCTGTTTATTTTTCTGAGCATCACATGAACTTGCCCTATGACTTTTTGTGTCCTTTTTTAAGCAGCCAGCACAATGTGCCTGCATTAAGGTCACTTTTTGGAGCTACGCTGATGTATCCATAGCGAAACCTTTTGCTGACTTTAATTCTGCACTTTAGAGGAGATGTTTTTTGAAACTTTTCACTTCAGAATGGCTATATATTTCTAATATTTCCAGAAGATAATTTAAAACATTTGATAGTCTAAAACAGATAAAACTTTACATTAGCTTGTTTTACTTTTTCAGTACATATTTGTGGGATCAGTGGTTGAGTTTGTGCAATAGTAAAGACAATATTGTCTTAACATAGTTTTTCTTATAGAAGAAATAATTCTCTGTGAACATTTATAAAATGCGAGGATACAGAGAGAGAAGGATAGAAAACATTTTCTTAATTTGCTCAGGGTAATCAGAATACAGTGTTTATGCCATGGGGGTAGAGGTGAAAAAAGTGGGGGTGTAGGAATGAATCTGAGTATAGAAATGAGGTCTTAAGAATCTGGGTATAGAAATAAAATGCCATATTGGAGCTGATGGATACCTGTCTGAATACCCTGATATAAATGCCATGGGAACACAAGCGTTGATGATAAAACTATCTAATTTGTCCTGTAAGCAGAGAGAATCTTTTGCCAGACCAGCTAGTATAGCAGGAAGGTTAAACAAGTGCTCTGAAGAAAGCCTAGGCCTGCATATCTAAACCCAGGCTTGCATATCCAAAATTTCTCTGACTTCTCCAACTGTATTTTTAGTTGGTCTAATAAAAGACTGCTTCTACCCACAGAGCTTGTCTAGAGCTTAAAATTATGCGAGTTATGTTTTTTGCTTGTTTCTTTATAGAAGCTTATTTTGTTTTTTTTTTCTGTGCTTGCATCTCTTCTATTTTATTGGTAATTTTATTAAAATACTTAAATAGCAAAAATTCTGCACAGTGTTCCCAAGCCCAGTCTCCCTAGGCAGCAGGACATGAAGGAATCTTCTTTCATGGGTGTGTAAATATTGACCTTGTAGGTAAGGACGAAGTCCTGCAGACCCAGTCCTAGTAACTCTGAGCCTGGAGGGGCTATTTGTAATCTTGGGATGATACTAACATTGTCCCTGTTGAGAAAGGAAAGGAAAGAGGTGCTTAAAATAGAAGGAAAACCAGTGGCAAATTAAAAGTAAGTTTTATGAAGCAGTGTTAACCAAACTGACACAATTCTATCATATTCTCTTGTATTTATCCTGCGTTATGTTTTCCCATTGGGACCTTGAGGTTTTACAAATAATGCCTCAACCCGTGATTTTGGAGGAGGAAAGGGATGTTGCCTCCCTGGGGGAGGCAGAGGTGTGACTGTGGGACCTGCTCACTGCCCTTGTGTTGAATCAATGGCAAAGACTAGCTCAAAAAGAAAAAAAAATCAAGTTTCTAGATTGATCCTTTCAGTAGATTGCAATCCCAGAGCAAAACAAGAGAAGACTCCTTGAAGGAGAAAAGAGAGGAATGTTGCAAAGCTAGGAGAAAAAATGATTTGAATCTGATCCATGTCGTAAATGGCACTTGATCAATATGCATTCGCTGATTGCTCCCCATTACCTAGTTGCTGTCACCATTAGTAAATGGACTATTTTATTCACTATTCACTATTTTATTTAGATTAAGGCTATTAATATTTTCTAGTGTATCTTTTAAACTACTTTTTGAGCGAAATGGCATAGGAGAAGGATAGCTTACAATAAGCCTAAGACCTCGGTGTCCTTCTGGCACTAACAGCTCTAATTCTGCTTTCAGCATTTACAGATCTTTATACAATTAAAGTCGTTATACAAGGAATATGATATGAAACATATATGACCTACAACAAAGGATTTTATAGAATGATTTTAGAGTATGGTCCTGCTTGCACATGCTCCATTTGCACGTACCTCAGGCCTGTTACAAATAAGTTTGTATTTAAGTTTCTATGTGTGGTCCTTGATAGCTTCAGATTTTCTGGAAGGATTTTATTGCTACTTTTGACTAAGCTTGCTTATATGATGTTAAAAGCAAAGCAGGGTTGGATCTTTCCAATATCTATCTATCTATATCTATCTATCCAATATGAGTGCACAGTGAGGTGGATTAGTAACTGGCTGGATGGCAGAGCTCAGAGGGTGGTGATCAGCGGTGCCGAGTCTAGTTGGAGGCCTGTGGCTAGTGGGGTCCCCCAGGGGTCAGTCTTTGGTCCAGTCCTGTTCAATTTATTCATCAGTGACCTGGATGAAGGCACAGAGTGCTCCCTCAGCAAGTTTGCTGATGACACCAAACTGGGAGGAGTAGCCGATACCCCAGAGGGCTGCGCTGCCATCCAGAGGGACCTGGACAGACTGGACAACTGGGCAGTGAAAAACCTCATGCAATTCAACAAGGCCAAGTGCAAGGTCCTGCACCTGGGGAGGAATAACCCCAGACACGTCCTGGTGTAGTCCTAGGGGGCCCTGATTCTCCCTGGACGCTCCAGTGAAGAGGTGAATGGACTCGGGGCTGCCTGACACTGACTTGCCATCAACACAGGTGAAGACGCTGTCTCACTTAGAGCCTGAGGAATTACATACAGCAACTCTGCTTCCTCCTGCAGATTCAGCAGGGTACAATATTCTCTTGGATTGTATGTGGCAAACGATAGAAAATATTATTCATGCAGTGCTGTTACTGCTGAGACTTTATTCTAAAAATAATTGCATTTCAGGAAATGGCAAAGTGATTCCTGTTTAAGTGGTTGGGGAGTCTTAGGACAAGTATTTCCCTTTTTGCTACTTACTTAGATGTAAGGGAACAGAAAAATACATATACATTTTTTTTTTTTCTTCTAGAGTGCCTGCATCATTTGAAACCTGTAAAAACCAGTCATTCCACCTTTGGGTCTGCGCAGTTCTACCTTCATCCTCCCGTGCCCACGGATGACAGCTCCTCGCTGTCCAACAGCGAGGAGTGTTCTGGCACGGGACACGGTGCACCTTCCTCCATCGCTTCCTTCCAGACCTGGAAAAAGACAAATCCCCATCAGCGAGTTTCCTTTGCTCATCATAGGAAGGAGGATGAAAATGAATTCCTGCCCCTGACTGCAGAAGCAGATTACAGATGAAAATATAAGAGTTAATATGTCCACAGGGAATGGAACTTCAGGAAAGGAGCTGTTTCAACATGCCAGAGGAGAAGCAGAACAAAAGAAGACTGAAATGACTGGCATGAACAAGAATCTGGAGGGAGACCTGTTGGTGAAGCGAAGAACCCATTCCAGTGGTAGCTTAGATGAGCTCTGGTCTAAATTTCTGCAGTGCCAGAGGAGACACCAGCACCACAATTGTAGGAGGGATGGAGAGCTGTCCCTTGTTGAACGCCTTGATCGGTTGGCTAGGGTCCTTCAGAACCCCATTAAGCACACACTGATACCTACAGAGCCTGGAAAAAATGTTCCTGAAAAGAAAAGTAAGGGAGGAGAGCAGCAGAAAACAAGGGTTCAGGAAAAGAACACATGTGAAAGTATCTTAGAGCCTAATGCAGCACACGGTGAAGAAAGAACACGTATCAACCACGGTAAAAATAGCCATGCCGAGTTCAGGAAGAATAGGACAGGAGAGAAAACGATCTGTCACATGGATAAAATTTTGGAGCAACAGCAGTACTTGGAAACTCCTAGTGACGTTTCCTCAGAGACGAGGCTCAGTAAAGATCACGGCACCGTGGTCACGTCCAGCACCTCTGAGTGGGAGACGATGACCCAAACGGAGACAGAAACTACCACTCAGACTGAGGGCAGCAGCTCCATTTCCACCATTGACACCGCCAGGCTGGTCAGGGCCTTTGGACACGAAAGGGTACATGTGTCACCGCGCCTGTCCCAGCTTTACTGTACCATTGATAAGCAGAAAAATCGCTTGGAAAAGTGGGACAAGTGGAGCAGCACAGCAACGGGTGTAGAATATCCTAGGGAGACTTCTGAGAGATCGGAGAAAAGGAAAGAGATGCAGGTACGTTAGACCAAAAGGCAACTTCTGCTATTCTTTTACACACAAAGGTTGTGTACAGTAGAGTTTTTATTCAGAAAGTGATTAATATTTCCCAGCGAGTGTCATTTATATGATAGGCTTATGTCTTTGATCCGAGTAGCTCAAAAGCAAACCAGGCTCTTTGCCTTTCCAGGTATAAGGAGGAGAGTGAAATCTCTAACATCATCAACCTGGCTTTCTTTTCCTTTGTTTATATTTTTTCTGTCCCTTTGGTTTGTCTTTTTTTTTTTTTTTTTTTTTTTTTTTTTCCTCCTTATTTGTCTGGGAGGTTGTCTTGGAAAGCAAGATCATGCTGTGTCTGATTGCTGGTTGCTTAAAGGCTCTGCTTTTAAACAATCCTGACAGCAGTGGTAAATGATAACTGAACTCCCTGAAAGGGGACCTTGGTGTGGATTTGAGGCTTGCAAGTTACAGTGTTGTGGTGTTCTTTACCAGAAATGGTGCTGTCATCATTACTAATGGATGCTCTTCACTGAAATAAAATATTGTTTTTATATGGAAACAACTAAAATGCAATGTTTGTGCCAAGTAAGTTACTGAAAGCTTGCCTGAGAGGAAGCAAACAGGTTCAGTGTTGAAATAAAACTGTCATACGCTGTCTGCAGCATCAGGACAGTCAATCAGTGATCCTCTAAATATGGCCTTGGGATGCTACATTTCTTTCATGATTATACTGTTTAGGAGAAGATTTTACATATTTTCCCCTTCTTACCACTGATCTTGCAGTGTCTCCCAGGCCTTGGAGAAGCAACCCCTTGTTTTGCATTTTAAAATCGCCCACGAGACGGCGGATACCTTATACTAAAATAAAACTTTATTTTTCCTAATGCTAGAGGTTTCTTTGAACCTGAGTCTTCGCAGAAAGCAGCACTTACCTGCTGTGTGACTTCGTTTGGTTTTAACATGTTGAGACACGTGATCCACCTCAAATGAGGGTGAGAAAAATTTGATGACAAACACGCTAGACTTCATTTTATAATCGAGACATTGATAATTTCTGTGCTGTCTAAGAGAATAGAAATTCAGTTTATTTTTGTATTTGCAAATATCTGTGGTTCAAAGAGGTACATAAGTGCAGCAGGAGCCCTGCACAAGCCCTTCAGGCTTCTGGAGTTGGGCTTTTGCATTTGCTAGCTCAGTGTTGAATGAGAACCTATTGTCAGCTCTGCTCCCAGAAAACTCGATTACAGCTTTTATTTATAGGTGCTGGACCCATCCCAGAAGCGTTTTTAATCTATTCCAGTTTATGTTATTTCTAAAGCACTCTTCATGCTGCCATCTGGTAGCAGGTACAAAGCTAAAGGTTGTGCTATTTAACTACTGAAGGGCTGTGAAAGCCTCACACTGAATATTCTAGTCCCAATGGAAATAGCTGTCAATATTCGGGACCTGGTGGCTGCTGGTATTTATTCCTGTTAGGCTGCTGATATGCCTGTGCTTTTCCTTGCCTTATCTTCAGTCTTCCTTTTTCCTGAGTGCATCTGTTCAAATTTGTTTTTCTCTACTCGTAGCTGCATATCTGCAATGATCTAGTGTGCTGCACCTGAGCTGCAGTGGTTTTAGAGAACTGAAAACCAGTTAATGGCTGAATGTTTGAGGGTAGAAATTACCCCTGTCTAATGTTGAAATGAAATTGCTTCGCATTGAAGCAGCAAAAGCAGAGGTTCAGTAAAAAGATAATAAAAAAGCCCCTGTTCCTTCCATCATTGCTTGCTTTATGGGTTTCTAATAGGACAGTAATTACTGTGATGGGAGGAGGAGGATCAGTTTCATAATTAAGAAGGAAATGGGGCGGCGTTGCAGGCATTGGCCTGTGCCCCGTTAGCCCTTTCATGCTCTGCCCAAACGCAGAGCTCGGACTCTAGGTGCATTACACTTGCAGACACAATATGTTACTGTGGAAGTGGCTATTAAGTCATTACATCTCATAAGATTCAACTTAGTCATGCTGTCTGCTCTGCGCAACTGGAATCTGTGTAACAGCGAAGCCGAAGTCACACTCTTACTGGATGGCTGCTATTTCTCGTTTTTATTGAGTTTAATTTTCTCTGCCTGGTGAACTATGCGCAGGGGGCATCACCCAGAGTGGCAGAACTGGTTGTGCTTTCAATGGACCTTGTTTTTCCATGCCCATGGTGCAGAACTCAAATTCCTGGGGAGCCAAGAGCCACGTGAGTGCTTCCAGATGGGCTGTCCCTGCCGTAACCCAGCAGTCTTTTAAATGCTGTAGTTGGGATGGCCCAGGTTGTGCCGTGACCAGTGGAGGATGCCCAGCAGCTCCCAAAATCTGACCACCCAGGGTGGCTCTTGCCTGCAGCCAACGTGCAGTCCGTAGGCAACCCCTTTCTACTAGGATTGGGTGCTGGAAGTGGATTAGTGTGTGCGTATATAAAGTCAAGGCTGGATATTGGGTAAGAATTACTGATCAGCCTGTGTTAAATACCTAATCTTGATTTTTCTTGCTGTTTGAAACTAACTTTTGGCTCATTTCAGTTAGATTTTTAGGACTTTCCGGTCTTTTATATGTGTGTGTTGTTTTGTTTTTTCTAGAATGCAGCTGCTTTTTCACCTGATTCAGCTTCCACTAGCAGTAGTTCTTGGGGACCAAGCTCTGCTCTTAGTAACAAGAGACGAATCCGGATGTTAAATAAAGGTATCCAAGCAGGTGAGTTTTTGGGTTCCAGACCAGACTTGTGTGTTTTTTCTTCTCCCTTTCATCTTTTTGGAAATCTTTCTTCAAAGTCTGTGCATTCCTGGTGATGAGTACGTATTATAACGAATGTTACTAGTCTACTGAAGCCATGAGCTGGTCCTTGATCAGTGCAGTCTTGTATTTGGCCTTTTTCTTCTGGTGGTAGTTTTCAGTTTCTCCATTTCTTTCATTTACACCTCAAGTTCCCATCATAGGGTCGAATAATACTTTTGTTTTATTCATCAGATATTTGAAAAAAGTGCAGTAATGAATTGTTGATATGGACAAGTGAGCTGCATCAGAAAAATATTTTCATTACTTGCTTTCAAAGTTGCATTACGATTCTTCTAAACAGTAGTTAACACCTTCGATTTATGTTTCTTTTGAATGTTTTTGGTGTCGTGGACAAGCCCTGTGTTTTGGAGATAAAGCTGAGTTTTCGATGAGCATTTCTGGACCTGCCAGTCTACCCAGAAAAGCCTGCAGCCATACAGCTCTATCCTGGCAGTTGTGTAATAGTTGTTGTCTTTCAGAAGTTGCATTTTCAGACCTCTGCTTATTTTCCCAGCAAGGGACACACTTGTTTCAAGTTTGATATCTTCCTTTCCACCCCGTGTGCTTGTCTTGTTCAGAGGGAACCAAATAGACATCCATCCAGTTTTACTCAGATTATCAGATAGTAGCTATCTTGGGTCACTGTAAATTTGTTTGAATTTGAAGCGGGAATATAAGAAATTTTGTCTTTCTGCATCACATCCTTCACTTTAAAATTGTTATCTACATTATTCATGTCACACACGCTGATGTTAAAATGCTTCCAAGGAATGTTTTATTTCTGTCAGGTCTCCTAAGGTAGAAAGTGCTGATTAAGGCTGGAGATAAAGGACTATGGCAGTGGCCATTTTCATTTTGATTAAAAATGAGGAAGAAATTTTTTTTGAGGGAGGAGAGGGTGATATAATATATTGTCACAGCTGCTCCAGAATAAGATATTACTTCTTCATTTTGAACTGCAGGAGACTTGGAGATTGTGAACAGTGCCACTAAAAAGAACACTCGGGACGTTGGTGTGACTTTTCCCACTCCGAGATCTAGCCAACCAAGTACACGGCCACAGGAACCCTGCCTTTGTGTCCCTGGTATTTTCGGAGAGTCAGCTGGTGCGGTCACAGATCGCCAGGTACCAGGAGGCAGGAGTAAACAGAAGGGACAGACGGGCAATCTTTTCATGGAGAAAAAGATGAAAAGGAGCAGGCTGCATTTGCCACAAGGTGAGTCCAAAGAGCATTTCTCTATAGACTGGAAAAGACACATATCTCAACAGCAACCAGCAAAGTACAAGGTCAAGGTTAGCTAGAACACAAAGTGGTCTCCCTTACTGGTGTAGTCGCAGTCCTTTTTATTTTCTGCAATTAATTCTAAACAAAAACACTTCTGTCAAGTAAGATTCTCTTCGTTCTCCCCTATGATTGAATTTTCAATCTGGTTTTTATATGTGGCTTAACCAGTGATGGTGGTAAATAGGAGGCAATAAATAAAGTGAAGAAAGACAAATAAAATGGTCATCATGTAGATCTTGTAGCTTGACTTACTATTTCAGCTACTGAGGTTACACAGAACAAGCATTTTTAAGCAGTGCTGGAGTAAGAAAAAGATTATGGTGCTGGAGGAACTAGACTTGTTCTGCCCTTTTAGCTAGAATTGCTTTTTTGCAATTTTTACAATGATGAAATGTTGCCACCTGTTTTGATGTGTATTTATTTATGTATTTATTTATTTGTGTTTTGTTTTCCCCTTTTACTTTCTCCCCCGCTGCCCAAAGATACTAACTAAATGTTTTAAAATATTTACCCTTAATCATCATTGCTGTTAGGGACGAATCGTTCTCTCTCATATCAGTTTAATTTAGAAAACCTAGAATATCTCTTCAGAGTACTGGGTGATGTATTCAAAGCCCATTATGTGTGTAAACTGTGAGTAATCTGATTCTCATATACATATTTAACACTCAGAAAATGTAAAGCATTTGCCCTTCAGAAATATCTATAGAGAGTGACAGAGTTTAGGACGTCAGCGAGATTCCTTAAATATGTATTACTGCTGATAGCTGTTCTTCCTGTAAAGAGAGCAGTTTGCAAGCTAAGCCATTTTGTGCCTTTCCAAAGTGGTGGTTGGTGAAGACCTGGGGCGTTTCTGACCCTTGGCAAAGGGACCTTCCTGAACGTGCCAAGGACACTGGATACAGGGTCCCACTGGAATCAGTGGAATTGCTGGAGGGAGTCTCCTCTACAGTGTTAAGCTACTGATCGCATTTAGCCGAGATCTTGAGAATGAAGGGACAGAGATGGGGAGGGCAAATAGGAAATGTGTTGCCTACAAGTCTTCATTTGCTTTTGTTTTGTCTTTAATAGGAGCTTCCTGGCTTGTCCAAGTGGAGGATTTGCAACCCGAATCCAAGAAAGAAAACTGTTCCAATCCCTCCTCTGGCCCGGGTCCCTCTTGGTTTGAACCACTGACTAGCACGAAGCCTTTGCGGGAGCCTCTCCGGGAGCAGAACGGGCAGGAACAGCAGCAGAGGAGCATGAACCAGCCGTCTCATCCAGAAAGGGATGCTGAGAACAGGGCCCCACAGCCCTTTGTGAAGCTGACGCTGCAGGTACAGGCTGCTGGGGTCACTCTGCAGTTCTAAGAACAAAGCTGAACCTTCTGGAAAGAAGTTTCAGTCCTTTTTTCAGTTATTTATTTGTTTCCACTTTTGTTATCATTGAGAGTCAACAAGTTAGAGCCCACTAATGTTCAAAAGAAAAAGAAAACAAAGTTGTCAGTCTTGTTTGCTTATGGTAACCTGGCTGTGCACGGTGTGATAATGTATGTGACTTGATCTGGTACTTCAGGGCTTAAATCAAGCAACTTCAGGAACTAGAGAGAATGCAGCTGAGATAGTTTCAAGTTATATTTGCTCCCCTGCAGGAGTATTCCTGTACGATGTAAATAGTGTGTGATTAAAATGGGATTTAATTCATACAGTGCAAAGAGTGTGTATACTGACATGGTCTCTGCCTTAGCGTGACGGAGGCTGTAACATATCACTGCACTTTTGTTCTGTGTGTCCAGCCCTATCTGAACTTCACTGTGCTCTTATGAGGAGCTTGTGTCCCCATGGCTAATTATTTTAGCTGCCCTCATTTTTTTTCTTTTTTCTTTTCTTCACATCTAGTTAGTTTCCAGGTTGTTGACAAATACTTTGATGTTAAGATACCCCAGCCAGCCTTAAAGATGCAAGATTTTGTATTTTACACTGAATGCTCCTTTGAAGTGTTTCCTCCTCCTCCCCAGTGCTTTGATATTTTGCTTAACCTCTTCCAGCCTGAAAGGGAAGTCATGGCCAATCTAGCCTGTTTTGTGTCATCTGGTCTTAGGAGGCTCTTGCACTGCGTCGCCCCGATTTCATCTCCCGCTCTGGAGAGCGCGTGAAGCACCTGAAGCTGGTCATGGAGGAGAGGAAGATGCAGAGTGTGTTGCAGTGTGAACGAGAACAGCTTTTTAATCCTCCTGAGAAAAGAACAGGCCACAGGAATGCAAGTCGCCTGCTCTCTGAAAGAGGTACTTCATGGTTATGCTTTTTTATATTCTCTAGGAATTAATGAACTTCCTATGTATGCTTAAAGATATGTATTTTTATAATAAAATTAGCGTTGTTTACCTCTACTGTCTGTAAGAATCCATGCCTTAAAAAGGAGGAAGTTTGTTGCAGTAGTATTCTTAGCGAGGAGTAGACTCATTTACTGTTCTCTTATCTCAAAATGTCACATGTAGGCTATCTGACCAGCCAAAAGAGAAGAACGATTACAAAGAGTGAAATGGTTCAAAGATCCAAAAGGTAAGGTTAAGAAAATCTTGTTTTGGGTAATAAGTGACCTGAATAAATGGGCAGAAAAGATAGGTGCATTGTCTTTGCAAGTGAAAAACTGTGCACTAGGGATAAGTCAGCTTCTCCACAACGTCGGTGTTTTATTGGAGGAAGAAAATGTGCTAAGAAAATCATAGAAACAAGACTATTTAAAAAAAAAAAAAAGAATTTCTGTAACTAGAGCTGCATATTTTGCTCAGTATTTGCAATCTAGACACTACAGCCAGCTGTCCAAATTGTGGATCCCAAAGGGAGAAGACAGATAGGATACAGGCTGCTAGTGCATGTGTATGGTCAAACATAACACACTATATTTAACACACTAGGTAATCGGTGCTGGAAATGAGGCATCATTTCTGGAAATGAAGTAGCTTTATGTTAAAAATAGTTACCCATTAAGGAATTTGGAGGCTTTTAATTCTGAAGAAAACTGCCTTCTGCTAACCTGTATCTTAATGTTCGATGGAAGCAATTGTGTATAAAACACAGTGCTTACTTGCCAGTGTAAGCACTGCCTCTGCAAAGGTGATAAGTGAAGGTAAAATTAAAAAAAAGAAAAAAAAAGGGGGGTGGATTTATTACAACTGGGTTATGAAATGATAGAGGAGGCAAAAGGAAGAGGTTTGGAGGCTTCAGGTCAGAAGCTTCTGAAATTGTCTCTGATGGCTTGTAATGTGAGTTAGAGTCAAAGCAGCAGCAAAGGCCAAGAACATGCCCTGAGGCAATGAGTGTGTAAAATTTGGGTTGCAGCATAAGCATTGGGACTTTCTTGAACTGATAGGACATGGGATGGAAAGGGTATGTGCAAGGGACACTACTGTGGCTGATAGAAATTTCTATCATGAAGTTTATGCCATGAAGTTTGAGAGTGAAAAATATAGAGTCTTTTCCCAGAACAGGTCAACCTTTGTGGGAACTGCACGGTGAAAAGATGAGTAGCAACAGTCACACCTTACAGGAAGGGAAGATTCTGACTGGATGCAGGGAAATTGGTTCCTCACAAAAAGGGAGGGTTAAATGCTGAGTAGGGACTGGCAGTGGTAGTGAAATCTCTGTCCTTGGAGACAGAAGTGGACTGGACAAGGCCTGAGCAACCTGATTTTGTTTTTAAGTTGGCCTACTTTGACCAGGAGGTTGGACTAGCTGGTCTCCAGAGGTCCCTTTCCACCAAAATTATTCTGTGAACCTAGAAAATATATGTTGGAATATGTAATATATAAAATAAACCGCTTAATTAATGGTTTATGTGGTAGAAGAGTCCAAACAGGATGTTTGATTTCAGCAGTATTTGGTATTTAAGGCTTTTTAGAACATTAATGGATGACAAAAGAGAGATGTATGCAAATTCTGTGAAGAGTGCATATCCACACCTTTTAACTGAAAGGGAAAGATTTTTGAGTCAGGTTATTTGTATCATATGATTGATGTTATCTGAGCTCCTGTGTTTTCAGGACCTCTGATTTCAGAAAACCAAAATCAGCGGGATTTCTATGGAGACTGATTCAGGCAGTCACACTCTGTGGCTTTTTTTATGCTGCTGTCATACTCCAGCTCGCGGTTGGAGCTGAGAAGTGATCTATTCTGTACCATCCTTTTGACATCCGCACGCAGGAGCTTTTTATTTTTCCTCTAAGTGGAGGAAAGTAAATGGAGAGTCTTATGGCAAATTAGCTAGCACTAATAAAAACAGGATGAATCAGTGAGTTGATCTTTAACTGAGGTGGGCCCCGGAGTGGTGGAAGCATTTAGAGAGCGGTGGGGTGGTACTAAAGCAAATCCTGAAATCTTCAGGTATCTCTCCCCCTTGCCCCACATTCAGTAGCACTTTTGAAGACCTCACACCCTCTGCTGCCATTCCAGCAAATTGAAAGACAAGTAAAATAACATTCAAAATGTGCTTTGTTTCCTCTTTTCTGTAGAGGTAACGTGGACAGTAACAGTTTTAGAAAAGGTGGCCTCCTAAAAGCAGCTGCAGACAGAGTAGGAAAGCAGGGATGCGCAGGAAGGTAGGTCACCGAAAAGAGTTCAGATGCCGAATTTTAGCATATAATTGTAATTCTAAGTATAGATACTTGTAAGTATAGTATTGAGTGGCCTTCTGTAGTGTTTCCTGGTATAAATGCCTGCTCTTTCACAAAAAGTCGTGGATTCCACAGTGGAGTCTGGACCGGTAAATAGGTGTGTGTGGGAAAATGGATTTTCCAGCTGATGCTGGGAAATTAGATTGGAAGTGGAATTGGTTGAGACTTGGACTTGATTCCTTGCAGACAACACTGCTGCTTAGTTATGTGCAACTTTTTCCTTCCTGTTGCTTTCTTTTCCAGCTAATTTCTAGTCCTTCTGTCCATTGAAACATGTGAGTGACACCCAACTTGGGGACTAACTGAACAGTAAATCAGGGCAAACTGGCACACGTTTGCCTTCCTCACTTATCTTGCCAGTTCGACTCACTTTCCTGCTGGAATTAGCATCAAGATGACTGTCAAAGCTGCCCTCCTTGCTCCTGGCTAGTGGGCTGTATTGATTTGCAATTTTTAAAGTGGAATGTGTTGAAACACTTTCATATAATACAAGTTGATGGCATAGATGTGTTTAAACTATTTAAAGTGCCAACAGTAACTGTGCAATGGATGATATCGTATTGACAGAAGAATAAAATGGTCTCTTAAAAGATACAGCACTACAAAGATACACTCTGCAGTAGTTTTTGCTCCATTTGCTGAATATCAAATCTGTAGGTTAAGAAAGGAGTATGATCTCTTGAGTGTTCTGGGGCTGGCATTTTTCAATGTGATTCGCTTTGGCTTCCCATAAACCACAGTCTTTTTGAAGTTGTGTGGATCTTGGTAATGACTGCGATGAAACTAAAAAGCTTTTTGATATTAAAGGAAGCACTAGAAGTTATGGGGAAGAGAATGTGAGCACGATGTTGCCAGCCTTGCGAGCTACCTCCTCCTTCAGATGGTAGCTTGTAAAAGAGCCTAGTAATGTCCTTGCTCCCTGCTGAGCACTGCTCACCTTCTACTGAGTTCAAAGCGTCTTTTGTTTGCCTCTGGCATGGGAGCATTTCTTCAGCTGTGGAGAAGGCAAAATATTGGTCTAAGAGCAGCGATGTTTGGGCATAAAAGATTCTTAAATTAGTTTATTCCTCTGCCAAATGTATTACTATTTATGAATAAACATGTTGTTCAGAATCAACACATCCTCTAAACAGTAGGACTATTCTGTATTGCTGATATTGAATCTTTATCTTTTGCAGACAGGTAATTAGAGCAGTTTTATGGTCATTTTAATGTCCTAAATGTTGTTTTTAGAAGAGTGCTGCAGTAAGGAAAAGGCATTATGGGTTGTGAGAATTTCCAGTAACACAACTGTTGTGTATTCCACACTTTCTCTGTGATAGTTGTAAGCCCCTAGCTGAATTTTTCTCCAATGTGGTTGGCTGGTATCCTTTAGCAGAACGTGAAGACAAAACAGAGAATGTTTTTATATTAATAAATTCCTTTCTTCCCAGTCACTGTCTTTGACTTTTTGTATCTACCCTAAGGATCTACGAGCAGCTGCCAGAAGTGCAGAAGAAGCGAGAGGAAGAGAAGAGAAAGTCAGAATACAAATCATACCGGCTAAAAGCACAGCTTTACAAAACGGCAAGTGTTCTGGCAAGCAGCTTTCTCTGGAATATTTTCACCTTGTGGTCACATGGAATTATGAAAAATTAGCTCTTTCCTGGCTGAGATATTCCCACCAGAGCGGGAGTAAATGGGCTTAGTTATTTGCTCGGAGCAGCAGTAATGAGATATTAAAAGCTGAGGGTTTGTAGCACAAAGTATTATCCAGAGTGTCTGCCTAATCTGGCTGCGGGTGCTTATTGCTAGAAATCCTTGAACTAGAGACTCTCCAGGGTGCATTCAGAACCTTTGTTACGAGCTTGAGGGTCTCGGGTGCCAGTGCAGAAGGGTCTGGGGAAGGAAGGGTTGCTGCATGGTAGCTCGAGGTAGCACAGTCAGCTGGAAGAAGAGAAGGAATCTGATAGGAAGTTTTTTATACTAGCGTGGTTTTGATCCCAAGGGGGATGGTGATTCATCGAAGGGAATATTGTCATCTTCTGTCATCTTCCTTGGTGATAGAGAGAGAGCAGCTGTAGTGAATAGCTATGGATATAGGGAATGTTTTGTGTGGAATTTTATTAATGTGTTCTTGTGGGCATCGATTTCTGCGTGGATGATTGTACAAGAACAAACATACAGATTTTGTGAAATAGCTCCAGAGATTGCAGAGTATTAGGAGAAGAAAGCTGGTTTTGTTTATTTGTTGTTGCCTTGGCAAGAGGTAGATTAGTAACATAGGTGATTTAGGGTTGTTCCCTAGGTGTCACTTTGGTGTCATGAATAGTTTTCAAGCTGGTTCAGGCAGGGGCGCAGTCCTTGCAGAGATGGGTCAGATGGGTCTTGCTGCTGGGGATGGTCACGCTTGCCAGGGGTGACCTTGTGAGCACCTGGTCTGGAACAGCAGCTCAATAGTCTAGAGCAGGCCTTTCTTGAGGGCTTCTTTTGTACCTTTCACAAACCTAGTAGAGCACAATGCTTTCCAAAATTGTTTGGCATCTGTCTAGATAAAGCCTGCTCAGAGAGAGGGAGTGAATTTCCATCACAGCAGTGAGGACTGCCTGTGTCCCCAGTCGCTCACTGGGGCTTTTTCCTTGGGTGTGATTACTTCGCCATTTTTGTAAATAGGCAGTATGGGAGAAACCTCCATAAAGGGATCACTTATGTATTTTCCCCTACCCTAGAAAAGAGAAAAACAGAGTGCTAGCATTCAGGAGCAGTGAGCACTTCTAGTATTAACATTATTCCTGTTATTGCTGGAACATCTCCTTGGGAGAACACATGCAAGATGGGCCACTAGGTGTCAGTATCCCAAAGGGAAAAGCATGGGTTTCTGGAGGCAGAAAACTCAATTGCATTTATATGAATATAAATATATATATTCTATATAGCAGATATACACAGAGTACGCAGCACGTATGTGTGTGCCCGGGTTTATATCTATACATGAGCTGCAAGATGTCTTCATCTGCTGCTCCTGTGTGATGCAAGAGGCCATATCATTCCCTCTGCTATTAGTACCAGATGAGTTGGGTGATGCCATCGCTTTATATGACACTCTTTAAAAGCCAAGGGATATGTATGCTGTGCTTCAAAACTTTTGTGGGCTGCTGGCTGAGCGAGCAGGATGCTGGGATATATCATAACTTGGAATGCCTGTCGTGACAGGAACGCAGGTGCCTAGGGAGAAACGTGATAAGGGAGCCCCTGGGTAGCGGCGCTGTCCTGAAGCACCGCAGGAATCTCATGTGATTCACAACTGAGGGGCTGAGACAATTTCAGATATGTTACATTTATATATATACATATATTTTTTTTCTTCCATGGATTTATCCATTTGCTCTATGAAATGTTAACTCCTGGTGTTCTAACATCATTGAGCAGACTGTGCATTTTGCCCAATTTAACTACAAAAGACTGCAACTCTTCATACCAAAACTTTATTATTTATTTATTTATTTTTTTATTTTTTTTCTTGGAAGCCCTTACCAGTTAAAGTACTTCCTTCCCCTTTTTTTAACTTTTTCTTCTTTTTTAAAAAAGTTGGTGAATCACACTTCTTTTTCTCCTTTTTCAGGCTGTTTATGATTGCGTAGCCCTTCATCACTTCCCTTTCGATCATGCCTCCCCCTTCATCCTCTACCATGGCAGAGAGTCCTAATTTATTCATTCACTTATTGTATCAAACACTTTTGATATTGTCTGTCATTTTTGTTACCTTTCTCTGCATCTCTTTTTTCATTTTTCTTTAGAAAATTTGTCAATGATATCTTAATACTTAATAATTTTATTCTTAGAGGATTGCTACTGACATCTTTCATTTTGTTTTTATATTACAGAAAATCACCAACCGTGTCTTGGGGAGGAAGGTACCATGGAACTGATAAGGATCTGGTGCTCAAGCAAAGGTGTTTTGCGCGCAATAAATTTAGTGGCTTCCTCTGTAAAGGAGATTGAGAAACAGATAATGCAGTAAACGCTTGTGCAGCATATGCTCTGTGATATGTAATAATGTCATTTTTGTACTAATGCAATCAGCCATATTTATAAGTACTTTAAGGATCAGGATTTTAACGTGAATGAAAGTCTTTTAAGTAAATGGCTGCGGTTTGTAGTGTTGTGCACTTCTAAGTAAACACAGGTTGGAAGTATTTGGTTCATAATATATTTATGATTACCTGATTAGCATAATTGTTTTATATTTATTATAAATTGTTTTTAACAATTTTTGTTTTTTATTTCCAATTTCAACGTAGAAAAACGATTTGTACTGTTTTGTATTGCAAAAAAAAATAAACATCGAATCAGTTTGTAGCAACTGTTGCAGGAACCGTGTTCACTGTTCATATGGACTGAGGAAACTCAGTTCATATGGACTGTTGTTGCAGGAACCGTGTTCACTGTTCATACGGACTGCATCTGAGGAAACTGGACTTAAATTCTCTGTTGGAAAGCATAAGAACTCATAAGGTAACTAGTAAGAGCTGTAAAGTTGGACACTATTAGTACCTGAAAGAGTAGATGGATTGTGGCTTCCGTTTGCTGTCTGCATGATTTGCTGCCCTCCTGTGCTAACCAGGAGAGTCTAATCAGAACATACTTGTTTTTATTGTGTTGGGAAATTAGATTTCCCCTCCTATAACATATGCAAAAGGACTTTTGTCGATGCTCACGGGTGCTAGAAAAGATGCCAAGTTCGTGAATCAAAATGGAAATAAACCAGATGTACCTATAAAATGTTCCTAGCCCCTCTAGCTGAACAGCGATGGGTTGATAATGGAAACGAGGCCACCAGCTTTTGGTAAGCCGTGCCTGGGGAGGCTCCTTAACTGCATTAGATACTGCATAGTTGCATGATATTTGATTAGACACTCAGCTAGCTTCACAGTGGCAAAAGATGGAACAGATTGTGGTTCTTGATGATAGAAATGATGGTTTCATTTCTTTGTCACGAAGGAGTGACACACATAGTGTATAAACAGGAAAATACATTGAGGAAAGCTTCGTGTATGCAAACGGTGTTTTTCGTGTGTTCCTCCTACCAAATTGTTTATGCAGTTAAGGTGTCCATAACGTTTTAATTCAAAGAAAGACACTAGTGGTAGATCAGATTGGGCAAGGCAGACATGCTGACACTTAGTTAAGAATTTCACGGACCTTTTTGTTTGAGCCCATTGGCTGACCTGTTCGGTGATGGCTGCGTCCCAGCTGCGCTGATTACCCTACGTATTTCCATTGGGATGTAGTGAATCAAATCCCGATTCATGGGAAGCAATGTGATTCCCTTGGAAGTCAGTGGGACTACACTAAATTACCTGAGACATAATCCCCTTGCAACTGTCCTGTCCTGTGGTAGCACATGCTGTTAAAGTAGCTGCTGTATACTACCCCAGAGACAGAGGACAATCAGAAAATGTGACTTCAGAGTAGCATAAAAAATAATGTTTTAAAAAATACAGAAACATCATCTAATATGTTGGAAGGCTGTATCTGGTCTGGCCTCAGAAATTTTAGGAGTGGGTTAAAGCGTTACAACAGTGTATGCCTGTGATAGATGAGCTTTCATATTTGCTTAGAGCTTTAGAGCTTTCCACCTTTCAAAATCTGTTTTTACTTCTTTGCGCCTTGAAGTAACTGTTTTCCTTGGGACCAGTTTGGATGGGAGTTGCTGCTGTGCCTTTAGATTGCTCCTTTGGGGCTAGAAACCTGCTTTTGTATGTTGCTGAATCAGAGGATGCTAAAGCTCCCTGGTACTGAGGTTTCTCGCTAGTTGCTCTCATATGCATATGAAAAGACTTTCTTTTTGCAGGTGATAAGAAATTCAGCTGTGTTGGAGTCAGTGTGACAAGATCTTGTCTTACTGAGTGCTCATTTAAAGCCAGTTAGCTTCTTAAAAAGTACATTTAGGCTTTCAACTGATGAAAAACACTCTCCAAATAAAGCTGAAGGGCCCTCCTGATGCCTCAGGGTATCCATGGGAGTCTTCTTGCATTCAGATAATATGTGACAGTTGTTTTTATTTAAGTGTCCGCACTGCCCGTGTGTTGTTCCCTAACAGAAACATAGAGGCCAGTAGTCAGATGCAAGGCAGATAGAGAAAGGTAGAGGCTCTGCATTTAAACTAGTTGAGTTCCCACCCTCATGTAAGTAAAGATAACTGCAGGTTGTAAAACCTGCAAAAGCAAACAAAGGGCTGCAGCAAAAGTTTGTTTAATCTTGTTCTTTTTTTAAAAAAAAAAGAAAAATTAACCAAGTTATGTAGCAGTCACTGTTCTGTAAGCTGTTAGGGATTTAACTTGAGAGCTTTAGCAAATAATAGGCATAATTCCTCAATTGGCAACAGTAAATAGCTTTCTTCCTTTTCCTAGGGAAGAAGTGGTTTCAGTTCAAGTATACTTGAACTTAATATGTTAGGCTTTGTGATCTGAAGATTGTGTATGGGTATTTTACACTGGTCTTGAGCTTGTTCCCCACAAGGCGGGGAGCAGGAGGTAGGTCTTGTAGAACTTCACAAGGTTGTTTTATTTTTCTCCCCAGAGGAGTGAGCCTGTGGAATTACAGATGAAATTGGCAAGAATGCAGCTTTTCAAAGCCTTCTAAGTATGAGATCCTTTATGGCTAGGTTATAAAGGAAGAGGCAGGTGGTCTCCTCAGTCCTCCAACAGCATTTCCATTTATCCTTCGCCTGGTTTCTCCGTGAAGGGTGCTAGTGAAGATGACTCACACTCATTCCACTTTGGAATTGCGGGTTGTCATCAGGTCAGTTCACGCTCATGCAGAGTGCAGAGCATCCAGTGTTTATAATTCTCTGGAAGAGACTGTTGAAATTTGAAGTCATTGGTTCCAACACGCAAAACTTTGTTCCAAAGTCTCAGGAAATTATGCTTGTCTTGTGTTGATTCCAGAATGGAGTCATCTTTTAATCCACTGCTATGCAAAGACTTTGAGGGTAAGTTCTGCCAATGCTTGAATGTTTAAAGAGGACAGAATTATTTCTGTGGGACCCTAAAGGAGCAGACTTCATGTTCTAATTCAATTAGCAATGCTCTTTGGTCTGCACTTGCCACATCCCCCCAACTTTTATTGTGCAGATGCTGAGTATGCTGATGGATCTCACTGAGGCTGACTATCATAGTTGCTCTCTCAGTAAACAGCAGCCCAGTGGCCTTTTTTTTTTTTTTCTCACTGTCTCCAGAACCTGAAAGCAGGTTTGATACAGTTCTATCATTATTCACTTGTACCTTGTTCATTGCTGAGTAAATGTAATGACTGGTTTGGGCCTTTGGACTTGCCTGTAGATGTACTGTCTACAGGTTGGAGCTGTGGTCAGGGTTGTGGTCAGGTTGGCGAGGCAAGAAAAAATGGTGGAGAAGAGGCGGGTAGAAAGACACTTCATGCTTTAAAAGTGTTTTAATAAAAGCTCATTCACCATTCAGACATGCTTCTCAGTAACGCTGTCATGATGTTCTCGATTAGTTCTAGCTTTTGTGCTGTAAATGCTATCTTGAAGGACCTTTTTTATATATATATATAAAAAAATAAATAAATGAATCCTCAGTTGTTAATGGATGTTTTTGGAGTCCTGACTATGGAGAACGAATACGAAGGTAGAGGTTCACTTAATCAGGCAGTGACGGGAGAATGACTGAGGAGTTCGAGCTGTTCCTGCCCAGGACACATTCACATCTCTCGTTGCTGTTAACTGGAAAGATCACTATGGAAACCAATCGTAGGAATGATGCAAAAGGAAAGTTGAAGTGTCTGACTTCTTTGGGAACTTTGTTCCCCCCAGAATACAGTAGCATTTACTGGAGATCTTTCTAGATACTGCCTGTTTCCCAGTGGTTCTCCCTTGGAGGATTGCTTCCCAGAAAGACCTCTGCTCTCTCCTCCTTCTATGCTAATTTTTTGTTAGATGTTGTGTGATGGCCTGTAGGGGAATGCAGCCGAATGCCTTTGAAGCACTGGAAGCTGAAGAAGGATTTGCCCAATGCTAAACCAGGTAAGCTAATCGCTTTTGCCCATCTGTAAAAGCATCTTGGTTTCAAAATTCACTTCCTCTCTGAAATGAGAGTGTAATGACGAAGAATGGGGCTTCCTGGCTGGCTGCTCATTAGTTCAGAGGAAACTGTAAAAAACATTTTAATATATTGCTTATATTATAATGCTACTTTGCATTGCATTTATTAGTTCACCAGCTGGGGAGCTGTACTTCTATAGGCTTAAGTTGTAACGTAGCCACAAGACATGTTTATTGCAGGCTTGACCAACAAACCAAGCTGAAACACTGTAAATGAAAAAGGCCTGATTCCTTCACTCAAGTAAGGTTTGAAAGTCAAACTTTTATTAATACTTTTCTCCCTACATCAGCAGATAAACCGAGTTCTCCAGGCCAAATTAGACCCTGTGGGAGGGTGAATAACCTCCATATGACAAATGAAATCCATGTTGATGAATATGTTTCTGGAAGACACTCGGATTCCATGGTTATGAGGACTGTTGTAAGAACACCAATAGGAGAGATTTTTTTCACACAGTCTAAACTGTATTCACATGCCCTGAAGTAGAGTGCTGCAACCCTGTTACTTCCTAGCCATATCACAAGTAGAGTGACACAAACTGCAGGATTCTTCCCTTCTCATTTTCCCATAGCTATGTTGGCTTCTCTACCTGGTGTCAATTTGGTGCATCTCCTGAGTCGCTGTTGCCGTAGGGTGCTTGTTGTGAGGCGCTGCCAAGTCTCTCTTGAGTCATGCACAGACCCTGTCTTTGGCCTTCCTTGGGCAAGTAAGTCTCTTAGACTTGCTGGTTGGATCTGGAGGTCGTAACACACCACCTGTGTTTCCTGGACTCCCAAAGGCATGGATGTCTGTGGTTTTGTGTGCAGGTTGAATGGTATTTTTAATGGATGACTTTGTCAGCTTGGATGTGGGGAGACCATTTTTTTGCCTATCAAGGCAGAAATTCTTACAAGTAGTGTAGAGCCCTAATACTGCTCTACAACTGTCTTATCCTTGCAGAATGAGCTGTAACAGTCTAAGAGCCTTGGTGGTGTGATGGCAAATGCATAGCCCAGGCTTGTGAGATCCAGGTGTGCTGCTCGCTTTCCTGTGTGAACATGAAGGACACAGGGAAGGGTGAGTGTTGAGGACAGGCCGGAGCATAGAGGTGGATGGAGGATACCCAGGGTGTCAATTCCACAGCGGAGTGATCTTTCCACCCCTGCTTCACATGCACTGTTCTTGGCTCAGGTGGTGGTACAGAACCCCCTGAGCTGATCGGAGCCACAGCTGCCTGGCCCTGCCATCCAGCTGCAGAACCGTGCTTGGTGCCATAGCTCCTGCTGGCTTTGTCAGCAGGGATATCAAGTGATTAAGGCTGTAGGCGGGCGTAAGGGCGCCTGTTCCTTTTCACAAGAAGCCCTTTTATAAGCTGTGCTGGATAATCACCAGCTGTTGCGGTCTCATGCCGCGTGTAGTGCCATGGCCTACAGCTACTCCGAGATTCCCTGTGGCATGGGAAGCGGCAATAGCCTGTGTTAACTCACTCCTGAGGCTGCACTAATTTTAGATGCTTTTACCAAACCCGTGCTTGCTCCGAATGCTTAAACAAGGTAATTAAGAAATGGAAACCAGTTGTTTGCACTGGTTGAGAAAGTCAGGGAGCAGACATTGGCACTTGCGTGCACGGTAATGCTGAAGGTGCAGATGTGGGGTGATTCAGTGGGCAAATGCAATATGGGCAAATAAACTACCAGCAAAATGCTTTGTCAATGGCTAATTTCCTTCATATCCCCTCTTGGAAGCATGTGGGATAAAGATGTCGTGTGGGAAGACATTTGGCTGCTGGCTATCGTACTGCAATAAGGTTTCCCTCTGGCTTACGATCCCTACTGCGTCCCAGTCCCTGGCTCACCCCTCCATGTCATTTGTGACCACAAATCTCCCTTTCTTAGAAGGATATTTGCAGCGCCCTGCAGCTCCGCAGAGCCTTGCCCCTCTGGACATTGCTGACGAGGTTTTTCTGAGGCTCTTGATTTATAGTAGCTCTGTTAGGCTTCCATGGAGCTGTCTGGATTTCAGATGGGGTGATAATGCCTTCCACTTCCCAGCAGCCCCATGACGCACAGGTTTATCTTTTAAAGTGACCTTTTTCTTTTATTTGGCAGGGTTTGCTGTTCCTCCTGTCCTCTCGTGGAAAGCGTGGGGAATGCACAGGCTACCTTGGTGAGGTTTAGCAGCTTCCAGCTTCAGTGAGGCCTTCTTGGTGCTTTATTACAGAGCTCAACCTAAGAAGGAGAAAGATGTTTGTGGTAAGAGTGCTAAAAGGTACTGAGAAATGCTGCATCTCAGGGCTGCTTGACCATCTGTTAATGGGGGCTCCTAAAGCCCTGCCAAAGACTTGCAGCCAGTGTGTGAGTAGGGGGAATGTCTGAGCAGGGCTGAGCAAGATACTGAGATTGCCTGGGGAGATGGAGCGGCTCAGTGATGAAATTCCGTGCTCACACTGAGCGAGCTTTTAACACCAGGCCAGCAGCAACGGCCTCAGGGTGCTGGCTTGGAACAGGCCTTCAAAGTCTCCTCGCAGACCTGGGACACCTTCTACTGAACAGGACTTTAAAAGCTATCATGTTGCAGGAGAGTGTCTGGCCATGCTGCTCTGCTATCTGTGCTGCCCTTTGCTCTGGGGCACCAGGATGCCTTCCCTGTGCCCATCTCTCCTGAAGGACAGGTGAGCCCCAGGCCTTTTTTAGTACAAATTGTAATTTGCCCTGTCTCAGGTCGGGGAGACAGTAAAAGTGTGGCTTGGGTGTTAATTTGATTACTAGGGTAAATCACTATTATTATTAGGATTTTGAATAATTTGAATTCTTACGGACCTATTTGAAATATCCGCTAATTGAATGGGAGCTAGTGCTCTCCTACGTGCTCTCCTTTGTACAGGCAGGTTGTTCATCTTCCCAAGCTGACTTTTAACTCGGTGATGATTACGGGGAGAGGGAGAAGCTTGAGGGATCTCTGATAGCCAGTGCGGCCCTGAAGCCTCTTTTGCATCTCGTCTGAAAGGCGACAGGGCAGAACGAAAGCCTTTCTCTGGAAGAGCCCGCTCGAGATTTGGTAAGGAAGGAGGAGGAGTGAAGGAAGAATGATGTCCTGAATCCTGGGAACAGCGGCGCAGGCTGAACCCCATGGGGAAGGGGTTGGTGACCCCGGGCAGGAGCTCCAGCTGGCTGCAGGGATGGAGGAGGATGAAGCTATGTAGCGAAACCGTGGAGCACGTTTTGGGGGATGTGTTAGAGGGAAAGCAAGCAGCACCCCTTTCCAAGGCTTTCCATGCCTTTCTCTGAGGGTCCTGGAGGTGTCTGCTCTGTCCCATCCCAGCTTTGGGTGCTGCAGGGGGATGGAGATACTGAACTGCTCTTCCTTCCTCCTCCTCACGTGCAGCGCGGCGGTACCTCCTCGCGGGCAGCTCCTTTGCTCGGAGGACGCAGCCGCGAGGGAAATCGGGGCGCCGTTCGGCAAAACGCGTGCGATGGGGCGGCGGGCTGCGCGCGGGGGCTGCCGCCTCGGCCCCGTCCCGGCG
>NW_010588252.1:193842-217732 GCF_000705375.1 Tinamus guttatus | reverse complement strand
GGGGCTGCTCCCCTCCTTGCAGAGGCCTCATTGTGGTGAGCAGCAATGACAGCTATTACCTGCAACCCCTGGGCACCCCGGAGCCCGGGCACCACGTCATCTACCGAGCGGAGCACCTGCCCCTCCGCGCTGGGACCTGCGGCCACGGAGACGCCTTCGGCAGCAGCGTCGCCGACATCGCCCGCGTCTTCGCGCCAGCGCGTCCCCGGGTAAACCCCGCGGCCCCTCGCTCACAGGAGGGATGGAGGGCCCTCTGTGCCCCTGCTAAATGTCCTCTGCTGCCCGGGGTGGTGATAGGTCGTGTGGGTTGTGCTTGCGCAGGAGACCTCAATGGGAAGCCCAGGGAGAGGTGCTGGGTGGTACAGGGTGAGAGCAAATGTGTTTGAATGCAGCACTGCGGTGAGTCCTGACCAGGGAACTGGGCTTGGGGTCCTGGGATGAGACTGGGAATTGCATCCAACAGCCACCCCAATTTTCCTGTCTTCTCATGCCTCAGTTGCTGCCCTTAACCAATCCTCCCGGACAGGGCTGCCGTGTCTGGTGACCTTAGATACCCCGTGGCCCAGGCCTCTCTGTCCCTGTCTGTCTGCTCCTTCCCTCTTGTGAGCCTTGCGTCTGTCTTGCAGGCCAGGAGAGATGCCTGGAGGACCATGAAGTACATGGAGCTCTTCATCGTTGCTGATTACACCCTGGTGAGCTCCCCGGGACAGAAACACAGTCCTTTGCAGATAAGCCAGGGCTCCTCTCCGTTTCCCTTTCCAAGCTTCTCAGGTGCAGCACGTCTAGGATGTGTCCAGCACAAGCCTGGACTCTGGGTGTGCCAGCTCAGACTGCCTCCAGGCCTCACCTGGAAGCTGTGTTTTTCACTTGAGATCACATATTGTCACGTCCTGAGAGCTCTGGGTGTCCTCCCGCTGCTTCCCTCATGCAGAGATGCTGCTGCAGCTTAAGAACATCAGCAGCAGTGCAGAGTCACTAGTGAAATGGCAGATCTTTGGTGGTTTCAGCTCTCCCACTGCACAAGCCCTGCCAGTGCCTCTTATCCTGTCCTCTGCACCGGGGGTCACCCACAGCCCGGCGTGACAGGGAAAAGGGGACTGAAAGCATCAAACTTGGGGTACTAACCCCATTCCCTGGGCTCATGTCCTTGCAGTTCAGGAACCAGAATCTCAACCTGGGCCACACCAAGCAGCGCATCGTGGAGATCGCAAACTACGTGGACAAGGTAAGAACAGGGATGAGGGACCAGCCTGGCCGTTTGGTCACTCCCAGTGCATGGGAAAGTGCTTGAGGTCAGGGCCACCCCTTTGGCAACCCTCAGGGCCTCTCCCTATGTCACCAGCCCTGGGAGTCCCTGTCCCCTCCATCCCTGTCCCCTTCCTGCAGTTTTACAGGTCGCTGAATATCAAGGTGGCCCTGATCGGCCTGGAGGTGTGGACGGAGCGGGACCAGTGCACGGTGACGAGCGACGCCAACGCCACGCTCTGGTCCTTCCTGCAGTGGAGGAAGACGCTGCGCGCTCGCAAGAAGCACGACAACGCCCAGCTGCTGACGTGAGCGCCCGGGGACACGGGCCTGGCGGGACGGGGGCTCCAGGGCCCCCTGGGCTGCTAACGGCCCCGTCCGCAGGCTCTAACGGCCTGTCCGCTCTCCTTTCCGGAATACATCTGGACAGCGGGAAGACGTTCCGGGGCACCACCATCGGCATGGCCCCGCTGGAGGGGATGTGCAGCCCCGATAACTCCGGAGGCGTCAGCGTGGTAAGGGACATGGGGAAGTCTCTGCTCGTCTTCCCAGCCTGGGCACCCCGTTGTTACCCCATTTCGTTTGCTGACATAGAGGAGCAACCATCCTGGTTGTACCAGAGATGCGTGTGGTCCCTTGCCCCTGCTGTTGGCCACACAATTAGGGTCTGTTGTACTGAGAGGTGCTCCTGGCCCCTCGTTTGACCTTCATTCATCTCTTTCTCTGGAAATCTTCCAAAACCACTTGGATGCCACCCTGTGCCTCAGTGCTCCGGGTATCCCTGCTGGAGCAAGGGGTTGGACTAGATGATCTCTATGGGTCCTTTCCAGCCTCAGCCATCCTGGGTTTCTGTGATTCTGTATCAAACTGGTTCTGCTTTTCCTGCTGCCCTGTGGGGTGACACTTCCCTCCCTCCTTCCTGTGGGACCCAGCTGGGAACCCAGCTGGGTGCCGTGGTCCCTCTGCCACACGCTTGCGCCCCGGCCCTGTCCCCCCGTGGGACATTTCCCTGCTCCGTGGCTGCCTTCCTGAGGCAACCCCTGCCTCCCCACGCAGGACCACTCGGAGCAGCCCATCGGAGCGGCCGCCACCATGGCCCACGAGATCGGCCACAACTTCGGCATGAGCCACGACAGCCAGGGCTGCTGCGTGGAGGCCACCCCTGAGCAAGGCGGCTGCGTCATGGCCGCGGCTACCGGGTAAGGGACAGGGGGATGGTGGGGAGGGATGTGGGAAACACGAGTGATTCCGGATGCCCTTCCCACATGTGTGGAAGGGCAGCAGAGAGAGGAGACCTGTCTTGCAGATGCTCTTCTGTGCACGTGGCTTCCCATCGCGCAGGGGGAGCTGGCTGCCTTCCTTCTGCTTGCCCTGCTTCTGCAGAGCCCGCAGAGGCCAAGGGCAGCCAGCACTGCTCCTCCCTCCCTGACAAAACATGCAGGGAAAAGGATGGCAGCATCTCTGTGGCCTCCTGCTTTGCTCAGGAAGGACTGTGCTCGAGGTCTCCAAAAGACCCCAGAGCAGCTGGGAGAGGATGAGGGAGCACAGAGGAAGGCAGAACCTGGTTTCCAGCCCCCTCCCTGGGCTGCCCCGGCCCTGGGAAGAGCTGGGGACAGAGGAGAAGGGATTTCATCCTACTGACACCTTACATGGCCACTTCCTCCCAGCCTTGATGCTCCACTGGTTGTGCCGCGGGATATCGTGCAGCCGGGCGCTGCTGGGGCAGCTAAGGCCTCTTCCTGGGCCAGGCTACACCTTGGAGAACCTGCTAATCCCTGCAGGCCTGAAGGATGAAGGAGGGCTAGCGTGGGATGAGCTCCTGCTCCCTAAAGCCAGCCTCACTGAATCGGGAAGCAGGACGTTCCTCATTAAGAGTAAATAACTTTCACATTCTCCAGCATCCCCCACCCACCCCTATAATATATACATATATGTATATATATATATATATTTTTCTTTTTCTTTTTTTTTTTTTGCTAAAATGTTTTCCTCCCCAAGAGTGGGAAACACATTTTCAACTATCTTTAGGCTGTTCCTATTTGCACATTCATGCACCAATTTGTGGGCTTATTCGCTTGCTTGCTCTGCAATAGCTTGTAGGCGCCTACATTTTTCCTGTAGCTCAAGAGATTCCCCCCAGACTCAAAATACCGCAGAAAAAGCATTTTGGTTTATGTCAAAAAGAGGATGTCCTAATCTCAAATAAAAAAACAAATCAGCAATGTGAGGAAGTGAAAACAACACTGAAACAGAGAGCAATGCCTACATTTTTACCATCTGCTTCTTCCTTTTTTAATGCTTTGTGCAAAAACCCCAACAAACCTATGCAAAATTAAAGCAGAACTGTTCTCAGAGTTTCTCAAATCGCTGGTTTCTGTCCAGCTGCTTAGACGAAAGTTCAGTTGGGCTGTTAGAGAAATGTTCATATACGTAGTGTCCACTGATTTTTATTCTTCCTCAAGCCTTGTTAGTTAATACAGCCATTTTTTGTGTGTTTTCTCATTCTTTTCCTTTTTTTCCTTTTTATGGTGCCACAGAGCCCAACCTTGTGGTTAGGGTGAAGGATGTCAGCAGCACCTGGCTTTTGCTCTGTGATTTGGAAGCATCATTGCTCATTTTCTCGTTTCCCTCTTTCCAAGCTGTACTTGTGATTATTTTTCTCCATCTTTTCCTAGTCCTGACTGCCCCAGTTCCCATCTCTCCCCATCTCTCCCCTGCACAGACATCCCTTCCCTCGTGTGTTCAGCTCCTGCAGCAAGAGGCAGCTGGAGAACTACTTCCAGAAGGGGGGTGGCATGTGTCTCTTCAACCTGCCCGACACCAAGGACCTGGTGGTTGGCCGGAAATGCGGCAACGGCTTTTTGGAGGAAGGAGAGGATTGTGACTGCGGGGAGGTCGAGGTAGGACCCAGGTGCTGCAGCCCTTTCCTAAAGGTGCTTTTCAGCTTGGCTCTTGGCTGCTTGCAGGGGGTCAGGCAGGCAGGAGTGCATCCCGTGTGGAGAGGTTTATTTCCACTGGAAATGGGTTTGTGGGCACCGGCCCTCAGGGAAGTCCCCACTGGGGACTCCATCCCAAGGCCTCTTTCCAGTCCTGTGCTCCTAAATCCTGTTCCACCTGCCTCTTCTCCTGACTTTGCCCCACGTGCCTATTTCATCCTGAACTCCTCCATGCTTCTATTCCTTCCTGACCTCTGCTTCATGTTCCCCTTTGGCAAAGCGAGGGGGATATTGTGCTTGGTGAGGGAGCCCGAGGGATGACTGTGGCTTGGCTGGGGCAGGGGCAGGGACAGCCGTGCTCACTGTGATGTCTTCTCTCCGTGCAGGAGTGCACCAACCCCTGCTGCAACGCCCACAACTGCACACTCAAGATGGGGGCCCAGTGCGCCCATGGCGACTGCTGCCAGAGCTGCAGGGTAACTCGTGTCTCCTGTGCCCACCCGCTTGCAAGGTGGGGACTCTGGGGCCAAGGAGGGGGACGTGGCCCCCAACATCCCCCTAGACTCCTGCTCTGCAAGTCCCTCATCAGATCCCAAGTTCAGCACCTCCGGGGTAAATGGGGAGGTTTATCCAGGAATACGCATCCTCTGCGGATTCTCTGCTGGCTGTTCCCGTGACTGGGGTCCAGCTCTGGGAATCTGGCCTTACATAAACGTCCACCTTGGGAGCCCCTTCTGGTCCCATAGGCTTCTCACCTGAGCCGTGCTGGCAGGTGGTGCCAGTCCTGGCTTGGGACTCCTCAGCTCACTGACACTTGTGTCTCCTCCTTTGGCAGCTGAAGGTGGCTGGTACCATGTGCCGGGAAGCAGCGGGATCTTGTGACCTCCCCGAGTACTGCACGGGCGCCTCCCCTTACTGCCCGGCCAACGTCTACCTGCTGGACGGCTCCTCGTGCGCCTCCGGCGAGGCTTACTGCAGCAACGGCATGTGCATGACCCACCTCCAGCAGTGCGTGCAGCTCTGGGGCCCAGGTAAGCGCCGCGCGCCCAGCCGGGCTCCCCTCTGCTGCATATGGCCACGATGCTGCCTATGGCCCATAGGTGATGCAGCTCATGCGCTGCATATGGCCTCCACGCTGCATACAGCCACATATTGCCTACAGCTTATATGCACCCGGCAGAGTCCCTGCTTGACATCCTGCATATGCACATACCTCTCACAGCTCTCCGCATCCTCGAGTCCCCATCTGTGCAGCAGTGCTGCCACCTCCTGGGGTCAGTGCGGTGTTAGGCCCCTCTGCAGGAGAGCTGCAGCGTGGAGAGTCCCCCACAAGCCCCCCAAGCAATGGGACTCACCCCTGTTTGCTGTTCTCAGCCTTACACCCGCAGCACTGGTGCTCCAGGACCTTGCATGGTGTTTTCTGCAGGAGTTTTCAGGCACTGTTCCTGCTTTCAGTGTTTCTATCCTCTCCCTCATGGCTGCTTTTCTGGACCTTTGCTTATGTTGGATTTTTCTTTTTCCCTGCAGGTGCCTGGCCAGCCCCTGATGCCTGTTTCCAGGACGTGAACATGGCTGGCAACACCTATGGCAACTGTGGCAAAGACAGCCAAGGGCGCTACGTCAAGTGTGAAAAGAGGCGAGTGCAGCAGACACTGCAGGTGCCCTGTGTGCAGGTGCCCCTGGTGCTCCCTGCACTGGGAATGCCGGGATTGTACCCAAGGTCCCAGCTTTAGGCCAGCTCCATTCAGAACCTGAGCCAACTGCCAGCTCCTTTCTTGGCTCAGCCCTCATCATTGCAGGGAGGTTGTTGCACCATGTGTCACCTCCAACCCCAGCCCAAAGGGAAAGTCAACAGGAGCAGTGACAGTGGGAGACGCTATCCAGGGAATGTATCAGCAGCCCTGTCCCCTGTGCTCCCCAGCATCCACTGGGATGTCAGAGGGGACATCCCTGCCTGTTCCCTCTACCATCTCTCTGTGATGTCCCTGAATTTGTCAAAGGCCGTTATGAACCTGCTGAGACTCTGTCTGAACTCACAGTTCTCTGGCAATAAATTAGGAGGAAAGGGAGCCAGCAGGCAGAGGGGCATAGGGTAACAGGGTGGTGAGTGAGCAGTGTCCCTAACTGTGTGCTGTGAAGCCAGGAGCAGCCTTCCTGGGGCCATATGGAATGTATGAGAGCAGGAGTCAGCCACCTGGGATGGCAGGAGCCTTGCCAAAATGCAGCTCCATGTTCCTGGTACCTGCATCTCCTACGGCATCTCCTGTCCTCACTTCGGCTCCAGTAGAAGGAGCAGAAAGCAACGGGCAGGCTGCGTCCTCACGGCTCTGCCTCTCCTCCTAGAGACGCAATGTGCGGCAAGATCCAGTGCCAGAGCTCAGCCAAGAAACCCCAGGGCACCAACACGGTCTCCATCGACACCACCATCCGCTTCAACGGGCGGGAGGTTAAGTGCCGGGGCACGTACATGTACACGGCCAAGGATGATGAGGAGGACCTCTCCGACCCCGGGCTGGTGATGACGGGGACCAAATGCGGAGATGGCATGGTGAGCATCTCTTCCTAGGGCTGGGGTGTGAGGATGGGGTGGTGGCACGGGGGAAATTGGCTCCGTGCTCTCTTGTTTCATTGCCTGACAGTAGGACCATGGTTTTATCTACACTTACCGACACCCCCAAATCAGAGGTCCCTTTTAGTAGGAGGACAAGTGCTCTTGGGGGAATGTCTTTGGCAATGACAGTACAAACACCTGATTTACCTGCTCAACAGGGCATCGAGAAACAATGATTTTCAATAATATCAGTCCTATTTGGATCCAAGCAATTTTCTTCCTTTTCAAATAGAATTAAACTTCCTGGTAATTTTACCTTGTTCACTGGACTAGGATAAACAGAAATGCCAAAGTCATGGTGGTCTTGTGAGTCTGAATCTGAAATGTCCCTCTTGCACATAAGCTTACTAGTAAATTCCAGATAATTTGTCGGTGAATAAACTGTTTCCCAAATGAATATTGTGTTAGACATCAGTAGGATAGTTTCAAGCAGATGTTGCTAGCTAAGCATTAGTTGCTTTTACAGTCCCTGCATCCCTCAATGCCTTAGAAGAGGGGTCAGGTCATCTGAGAAGTGGCAGAGACTTTGTGGATGACACAGTAGCAGGGACGCAGGCCAAACAGAACCGGCTAGGAGGATACAGACTTTGCCAGTTGGCGTTTTAGCTAGGAAATTTTCGTCACAGTTTAGGATAAAAGGCTAAAACATTGACATTTTCATGAGGAAGGATGCCCATTTTGAAGAGCCAAAGTCGGCTCTTTTGGCTTCTGCCCACCTGTTGGGGCAGGTGGGAAACGCCGTGTGCAGGAGCTGCCAGGTGGGTTGTCAGGGCAGGGAGCTGCCTTGGCTTTTGTCTGGTGGGCTGGCATGGACTGAGAGTGGCAGAGCTTTCCTAGGGAGTGCTGAAAATTGGAGTGAAGTCAGTGCATTGATCTGGAATAACATGATTTAACCAACCTGCATTTTCCAGCAGTGTCATTTCAGAAGACTCCTATCTGTGAAGCCAGAAGATCTCGCTGCTTCTCCTCTAACCCTGGCCTTTCTTTAACTTGGCTTCTTGGCTCTCTCTCAGGTTTGCAAAGATCGCCGGTGCCAGAATGCCTCCCTTTTTGAGCTGGAAAAATGTGTTTCCCAGTGCAACGGCCATGGGGTGAGTTACTATCCGAGACCTACAGCAGGGTCCTGAGATGAGCTCAGATTCTTAAACAAAACCAAACATCTCCCACAGGGATGAGTCGTCTTGCAGTGCAGCAGGCACCTGCTTTTCATAACTGTCACATTCATGTCAGCTGTGAATGAGACTGAGTTGTGATCTTTGCTATCTGTGTCCAAATTGGAGAAGGTTGTTCCTGATGTAAGGACCACCTGCGAAATTTGAATTGGTGATTCAGAGCTTTGAGCAGATGCCTGTTCCCTTTGAGAGCAAAGCAATAGTCAGAAACACTACTGGGGCTTTAGGAAAATCAAGGAAGTGCTACAGAGAGTAGGAAGAGTCACTATTGTCCGAAGCTTAAAGGCTACAAAGCCTTGACCCCTGCAGACAAGGTTTCCTTAGGTCATCAACTCAAGCTTTGTCATATAAGGCAACAACAAACTGCTGCATAAGATGACAGTGTGATTATATATGAGGTCCTAGGCTGGCACCTGAATTTACCCGGCATTCTGCTCAGCACTGTTGTGGCTTCAGGTTTGTAATTTCTACTTTATGAAAGGTATGGGTTACTGGCTAAGACTCCGAGGGGGAGACTTAATATCTAACCAACTTCTGGCCTCCAGAGAAGTATTTGAGGTCATTGGGCTTGTTTAACCAAATGGCATGAAAACCAAAGATCTAAGTACTTGTCTTTAAAGGTTTATGTAAAGAGCATGGAAATAAATGTGTCAGCAAAAAACCATCTCCATACATTGTAACTGAAGCTCTGAGGGCAACATAGACATGATCCAAGTGATGTCCAAGGGGTGGATATTGGCAGGGATTTAGCTCCTTCTCTGTCTCCAGCCCAAATTCCTTTCGTTGGCCATCTCATCTCATCCCAACTGTGTGGATTGTGGTTTCCATGAGAGTTTCCATTGCTCCTCATGGTCTCCAACCATCCTTTTCCCACAGGTCTGCAACAGCAACAAGAACTGCCACTGCAGAGCTGGCTGGGCTCCCCCGTACTGCGAGAAGGCCGGCCTGGGTGGCAGTGTGGACAGCGGCCCTGTGCAGCGGGACAGTGAGTTCTGGTGTCTCCTCAGTGTGGTGCAACAGGCTGAGGTGGTTGGGGGAGGGCCCTGCACCTTGTGCTGCTGCTGGGAATGGAGCAGTGCCACAAAGACAGGGAGATGGTGAGATAAGGAGGAGAAACTTGTTGACTGTGGGGGTGACAGAGACCTGGAACAGGTTGTCCAGAGAGATCGTCGAGTCTCCTGCTCTGGAGATACTCAAAATCTGTCTGGACATGATATGGTGCTATGTGCTGTAGGTGACCCTGCTTGTGCGGGGACGTTGGACTAGATGATCTCCAGAGGTCCCTTCCAACATCAACCATTCTGTGATCCTGTGGGCAGCTTTGTTCCCATTTGTGTTGGGTCTAACCAGATCAGGCAGACTTGCAGGCTCTGTCCAGCTCCAGTCATTCGGTGACTCTCGGAGGCTGCCAAACAGGGCCCTTTCCTTCCCCTTTCCTTGAAGGTGTGCGGTGATGTCTCAGGCCTAGGTGGCTGCCAGGAGCAGGCAGAAGGGTTGGTTGTTTGCACTGAGCAGAGCTGAGCCACGCTCTGAAGTTACACTGACAGCCTTGTGCTCATCTTTGTGCTTTCCCTGCTAGATCACGAAGCCATCCTCATCTCCCTTCTGCTCGTCTTCCTGCTCTTCCTCCCGGCCCTGGCCATGAGCATCTACTTCTGGTATCGGCAGGAGAACTCGCTCCTGAATAAATGGATAAAGGAAATAAGGAGGAGTCATGACACGTACAGGTGAGTGATACATCCTTAATATGTCGTCCTGTGAGCACTCAGTGAGACCCTTAAAAACCTTGTTTTCTTGCCACTTGCAGAATGCAGCTTGGTAGGAGTGATTGTGAGGAAATGGAGGATGTGCACAGGGCCTGTTTCAACCTGGTATGAACTCAGGGAAGTTTCAGACACAGCACTTAGGTCTCCATCCTCTGGGGTCATGAGATACTTGGGAGAAATGCAAGGTCTTAGTGTCCAGAACTGGCTTCTGGAAGCTGTCAGAGGAGCCTGTGCTTCTGGTAGTGCCAGTCCTGGCAGGAGGTGCTACCAAAGCAAGTCACCCTGGGGCCAGGTTAGAAGTGCACCTATACTCATGTTTTAGTACCCTGCAAATGGTAAATTGGCACAAGACACTTGAATTTGGGATCACAGGGGCTGTAGCTGTTCCATCCTTTCCAAGCATCCTTTCCAACTTGCAGGTTATGAGCCCTGATCTGTGGGCCATGATGCAGGCTGGCTTGTGTCTGTGGTGTTTGGAGCTGCAGGCTCTGGTGTGAATTTTACCCTGTTCTGCTTCTGAGTTCCCTTTTCAAGGAAGAAATAGGGTCACATCTGAGCACAAATGAATCCGACAGAGTTGGTTACTTACTGACATCCTGAGTGTATATGGAAGAGCTTAGACATGGCTTGAGATCAGAAGAGGTTTTCCTAGGGATGGTCTGAAGTTTTCAGCTCTGTCATGAGCAGAGGACAGAAATGATCCATCAGGGCCAGCATGACCCCAGAGAGTGATGAGGAAAGTGGCTGGTGCTGAGGAGCTGGCTTGCCATCCGTTCCTAGCAGACGAGGTGTGCTGGAATAGCTCTACATGAGCTCTACATTTAGATATTCTCATTATTTCCTTCTCTCTGAGCCCTGTCTCCCCAGCACAGGTACACATGGAGCCCCTGCAAACGTGTGAGGAAAAAAATCTCTGAACCAAATAAGCCTCCTCTTTTTATTTCATAAGCAACTTCAAAAATGCCACCGTGCTCATTATTTTAAAGCAAATTACAGCTCTCTCTAACCCAGCACTGTATATTTGGCCTGATATTTGGCTGACCATTAATGGAGACAGGGTATCTCTGAAGAGCACTTACTGGGGAGGCAGCTGTAGAGTGAGAGTTGCTTTATCGTCTGTGGTTTGTGTTTGTGATCCTGGGCAGGAACAAAGCTGCGGGTCGGAAGGCAAACAGCAGTCATTCCAAAGCTGCTTTCACCTTACGGGACATTTCCACCTCCAGCCACACTAATAAAGTAAGTGCTAAGTACCCCTGCAGCCTGGCTTTCCCTCTTGGGGACCGATAGCTGCGGGTGATCTCATCTCTTTCTAGAGCTGAGCCAGCAGTGCTCTGCTTTGCATGTGTCTGTGCTTTAAGGAGAAACATTCAGGCCATTTGGTCCTATGGTCACCACATCTGTGACTGCAGCTCGGGGTACAAAATCTGCTTTGCTGGTGGCTTTCAGGGTGACTGGGACTCAGAAGATTCATATTGGGCGTAAAGGTCTGAGTTGTGTGTGTCTATATGGAGGTATGAACCTCCAGCCTGCCTATGACGTGCAAGATTCAGCTGCTTGGGCAACATTGTGGTCGAAGGACAACTTTTCCCTCAGATTTCCATTGCGTTGCGACCACAAGAGTGATGTGGCAGCCTGGACCCTGGGCTGTGTGTCAGAGGTGGCCCTGCTGAGCAGGGTGCTGTGCTGGGCCTGGATAAGAAGCTCCTCCGAGTGAGGATGTGGGCAATACTGATGCCAAGTGCGCTGCCCGCAGGCTCCGAGCTGCGATGTGACCTGCCTGGCTCTGCATGTGCAGCGTGGCCGTGCCCTGAGTTTGGTCCCAGGTGTTTGTAATTCAGGACAAACAAATCCCGTGTGCTCCCAAACAAAACGTAGAGCCCCTTGCAGTGTCACCTTCAGTCCCGGCCTTGGGCAGTGCACATGCTGGCACGTCCCCAGCCAAAGGGGAGTCTTCTGAGCTCTGCCTGCTCGGAAGGACCGTGGTGAAGGGCAAATTTCTCCTCTGCCAGGAGCCTCCACAGGGAAATAGTCGTGTCCCCGTGGCAAAGCTCAGCAGGGACCCTCTGATCTCCCTGAAAGCTTTTGGTTGAGCCTTCATGAAGGCAGATGGTTTGCTGTTGGTTGTTACAGCTCTGGCAACCTTGAGATAGATAAACAGAGCAGAATTTAGGAAGACAGAGCGATTTTTTTTTCTTTTTATGAATATGGTCACAGTGGCTTGAGAGTAAGGCAGAAGGGATGACACCTTCCGCCTCAGCAACTGGCCAGTGTAGTGGAAACCTGGCATGTTCCTGCTCTAGGTCTCCTGAGTCCTCTCCTAGTGCCTTCTCCTCTTTGTATAGAGAGAGTAGGTTCACTTTGGGACAGGATGGTGAAAGGTCAGTCCCAGAAGTGGAGTAAAGATCCTGTCCTCCTCCTGTGACTCCCTAGTGCCCAGACCATGAGGGGACTTCTGCTTTCCAACACCCAGGAAAACGCACCTGATGTTTTACCCTGGGTTTTTGCCTTTCTTGTTCCTGCAGGCAGCGCGGGCCGCGTTACCTCACAAACCCAGGCCTCAGCAGAACGGCTCCCAGCCCGTCCACATCGTCCACCCGCTCCGCCTGGCTCCGCACCCCGTCCCTCAGGCTCCGAGAGACCCCAAGCCTGCGAGGCCACCTCCTCCAGCCAGCAGGTCACCCGCCGGCCCCACCAAAACAGTCGTGTCTCACGCCAAGCTGCCGCCTCCCAAGAAGCCTCTTCCCTGCAGCCCTGTGAGGACTCCGCTGGTGAGCGTTGCTGGCGGCCCTGGCCCCACCAGCCTTGCAGGACTTGCTTGGTGTTGGCTGCCACCCGCCTCCTGCAGGACAACAGCTTGCCACGAATTCAGTACAATTAAACAGCCAGCCAGCACAGCTTGGTTCTTGGTGCTCAGATGTCCCACATAAAAGCAGAGGATGCTCTGGCCTGTCTCTGATTTTTTGTTTTAACTTCAGCAACAGAAGCTTTTTTTTTTTTTTTTTCTCCTTTCTAGCTATCCTAGATGGGATGTCCTTTTAGATGACACCATTTGGTGCTAAGGGCTTGTTTGTGCACAGAAAATGTGCATCCCACTCCAGCCTTGCTCCTGGGAACCTTAGGGATGTGAGCACCTATGGCTCTTCTCTGAAGTTGTTGGGCACCATTAAGGAGCTGTCATACCAACCTAAGTCCGTTGCAACAGTGAAGAAAGTTCATTAGCTAGAACGTCCTGAGGTAGTTTAGGAGTTGGCAGTGTGCCACTTTATGGTTTGAAGCATTTCAGCCACGCGTCAGGAGGGGGAGAGGATTGTAGGAAGTTATTGGATGTTTTTCTAAGGATGTTCTTTCCCCACGCACTTTACGATTGCAGGTTGTCCCAAAACACCAGCCCCCACGTCGGCCACTGCCTGGTTGTCCACTCTTGGCCAAAGAGCTGCCTCCTGCACGTGGAAAGACCCTTCTGGTCATGGTTCCTCCCACCAACTTCAAGACGTCAGGTACAAGCACCACGAGCCACTCCACGAGGCCGCTCAAGTAAGTGGAGAGAGGAGCTGAGCTGCCTCACACTATGGCTGGGGGTTCTGCAGGCACATGGGGTGTGGGATGCTGTGGTTGTATCTTTTGTGGGGGATATGTCCCAAATGTTGTCTGGATGCAGTGGTCTGCCCCTTGTTCCCTCAGCCTGTGGTGTCTGCAGGGTTACCTGAGCTTCTGCTCCTCTCTGATAATGGCTAATGTGTCCAGGCTGGGCTGCCAAGGAGCAAGAGGAATGATCTGGGCTGTAGGGAGTGCTGGTCTGTGCCCTGCTGCCTGGCTACAAAGGACATCAAAGTCCACCAAGTCCAAGAGAACTGTGAAAAAGGCCTTTAAATTTCTAGCAGGTGGTCCTTGCTTGCACCTTTGGGGAGTCACCTATGCCAAAGGGTCCAGGGGGCTGTAAGTAATATGATCAAGGTCAGGTAATGGCCCTCAGGTCTTGTGGAGTCAGATTTTTGGAAGGAGATGACTGAAGGAATGTTTAGTGACCCCTTGTTTGTCTTTCCTTCCTACAGGCCAATGCCTCCTCAAAGGTGAGTCCCAGACCCCATGCAGGACAGTGCTGTTGCTGGGAATGGGATTGCTCTGGAGGAGAGGACATCTGGTTAAACACTAGGCTGAAATCAGTGTTATTTATTCTACTGCCTGGAAAAGGGAAATAAGGGAAGTGGGAAGGTATAGGTTTATATTTGAAGCCTAGCAGCAAAGCAATTCAAGTTGAGTAAATTGTCAGCATGATGCCGGAGTGACCTGGGACAGCCTTGGTTGCATCCCCTCTGGTCTGAGGGACAGCTGCTTCTCAGTGTTCCTTGAGCTATGGAAAGATGATCGTAGTATGGATGGTGGCTACTTGTCTCTCTGTACTCATTATGAGTTATTTTCTTACTCTTTTTGCTCCTAGGCCAGTCCCAACCATCAAAGTCCAATCAGCCTCATTCCCTTTGAAGAAATGACAAACCACGAACACCCTAAATCCATCCTTCCTGAGCTGGCTCTCCTGATTTGCACTGCTGCTGGCGACAGGGGTCTTTTATTCCTCTCTTGTTTTATTTGTATTTTGATACCAAAGGACTATTTTTATAAGACTGTCTGTGTATTCAGCACAAAAACAGTAGTGGGGGGGTTAGGAAGGGGAGGAGAGGGGAAATTGGTACCATGATGCAAATAAGGGTTGGAATGGACTGGTGATAGTGTTATCACGATAGAGACTCCACCACCATTCCTGGCATTGCTTCCTTGCTGGTTTATCCTCCAGCCTTGGTTTCTTACTGATGTTGCACTTGAGCTGGGATAGGGTGACTTGGGGTCAAGAGAGCCTCCAACAGTGACAGAAAAAAAAAAAAAAAAAAAAAAAAAGTGACGACAGTGCCAGCAGAAGCCGTGTAATATCCTATTAGCTACCTCCTCCTTCTCCTGCAGTCCTGGTGACATCCTGCACCACCTGTTGTTACCAGACTTCAATGCTGGGCATTGTCTTTGGAGCCGTTTGCCATGAGAGAAAAGAAGTGCTTTCCAGTTCGAACTGTGCTAGACGATGCTGAGTCTTCTGCACAAAGTACTAAGTTCTCAGGACCCTCTCAGGCTCCTTTGTAACTGCAAAAGAAGAAAGCAGTGGAATCCTGGGACTGTACCTGCAAGGAGCATCCATCTGGGAAATGGTTTAATCCCTGCAGTGCTGGTGGTGGCTGGTTAGCAGGCTGCTTTTGAGGGGCTCAGGAGCCCTCCAAAAACATTGCACGTCCCCTGCTCCTGGGACAAGCCCAGCAGTAGCTTTGTGAGCTGCTAATACTCTGCTGTCCAAAAGGAGAAGGAGCCACAAGCCAGGAACAAGAGCAGGACCACCTCCTGCTTGCGCCATTGGCTTTCCTGATGGCCTTGACCAAGCCATTGCTTTTCTCTGTGCCTCAGTTCCCCCATCTGTACAGTGGGGGGGTGCTACCTACCTCACAGGGGTGTTGTGAGGTTTAACAAACTGATGTCTTGAAAGGGCTTTGCAATCCTCAGATCAAAGGTGCTGTTGAGCTGCACAGTGCTGTACCGTGCCACTTTCCTGTGACTTGATGTACATCTCCGGCAGGGTCTGAAATGAGAACAACGGCTTTGTACTGTCTCTTGTTGCTTGAGCTCTTTTGTTGCTCAGAAGATTCCGTAGCCTTTAGACACCAAGAGCTCCATGTCTTCCACCTCACCAGTGTAAGGAAACACCCTAGAAATCCCTCTCAGCCCTTAAAACTGGGTTCATTTGGTCCAAGAGTGTGTAACCTGGGTTACATCCCATTTGGCCTAGAACAAACCTTTCTGAAACACCTCCAGCCATTGTGAAGTTGCTGTGATAGAGGCTCAAGGATGAACCTCAGGAAACAGTGCATCTTCAGAGAATTGTATTTCCTCTGAGCCCATGAAACATGATAGATGTTGCTCTGTACTGGACACCCAAGACCAATGCTGTGACTGGTGCCCTCTGGATCAGAGGGGATCAGGGACCTGCAGACTGTGCTTTGAAGGCTGCTGATGGATGTTTCCTATTGAATCAACTGAGAAGGACTGAGCAGTAGTGTTTGCATTTGTCATAAATGTGGTAATGAGCTCATGCTGTTTGTAGGGTTGCACTGATGTTTGCATGGCTCTCTGCTAGACCTTGCCTCAGAAATTCACTGTTCTCTGCACAAGGAAGAAGGAGTATCTGGCCATAGAGCAGCTGGAACGAGAGCCCTCACCTCTAGATCTGCCTGGGGTGGCATTCAAATACCTGCCAAGTGCAGCTCTGGGCGAGGACTACATGAATCTTAGCAGTTTTCCAGAGGACAGAATAAACAGGTTCCTAAAACTTTATGGGGTCCCATGTTTTTCTGTGGCCTCCCAAGGACACCTCAGCATGGCCAGACTTGAGCACGAGTCTCCAGAGCTGCTTGAGAAGGGAGACTGCTCCCTGCATGTGGATGTCCATCCTTCCGTTAGCATTGGGGTTGGCAGAGGGTTGAACAGCTGGAGAGGATTTAGAGAAATCGCAGTGATAAAGGGGCAGGGGAACCTATTTTCAGTGAGTTGATTCATTTTGTTGAATGAGAAGGTGGTGAGGGAAGGACAGTGCCACAGTCGAAAAGCATCTTAAGTTTGGAGCCCAGCACTTTAATCATCACATCAAGCAGATGCTGTGTTGTTTTCATTGGATTCCTGCCTCTTGGTGTCATGTCATGCTCCCCTTTGCCTTCTCCTGTTGTGCGAATGGGGGCAGATAGAGATTTACCCACCTAGAGGGTTTGAATTTTCTTTGGAAGTACCCAGTCTTCACCAGTGGTGCAGAGCCAGGTCATGCACGTTAGATTTTAGCCATTTAGACTGGAAAGGAATTGATAGAAACCCCCATTTCTGTTTCATGGGGGTCCTGCACAGTTCTTTTCCTGGACGATCTCCTTCCATGCACTAGTAGACTTTTTTTTTTGAGCCAGAAAAGCTGCTCTGTGGTGTGGAATAACCACAGTCAAATGCTCTGTTCCCCAGGTGGATCATTAGTGCTGAGCACAGCCCTCCCAGGCCAAGTCCATGAGAACGGACCAACCCAGATCATCTGGCCTTGAGCTGCAAGCGCGTCCATCCTGATGCAGCCACAGATGCAAGATGTGCCTTGTGCTCTGCGGGTCAGGCTTGTTAGCGAGATTCATGATTTCAGGGAAGGCCTTTGAGTGCTCAGAGAACACTAGATGGCAGCAGATAACCATCAAACCCAGGATTCAGCCTTTCCAAGGACCCAGTCCTCAGGCATAGCTTTTCTTCTTGCTCTTTCCTAGCCCACCTCAGCATCTGCAATCCCATTACAGGCATGAGCTGGTCCTGAAAGCTGCTGAGCTCCTGTGCTGGCTAGCTGAGCATGAAGGTTGCTCAAATGAAGCTCTCCGCTTAATAGAGGGGTCCTGCAGTTTGGCACCTTTGAGAAATCATGGTGGAGAATTAAAAATTCCAGCCTTTCTCTGCTGCACCTCAACATCAAAGGCACCTTCCTGGTCAATGGAGCCTGTGCTCTGTGAAGGGGATAGGCGAAGGCTCCTGCTGTGATGGTTCTGGCTTAGCCATTTCCCTGAAAACCCAGGGCATTGAGACATGCAGCATCCCATCTGCTGCTTAAATGTCCTGGAGTCTCCCAAAGGCTTGGAGGTCTGGGGAGAACTTGGGTCTGTGATTATGGAGGTGTGCACTGAAACCTTCCACCTCTGGGGAGCTAATGCTCGGGCTAATGCTTATTTGCTGGTTTGAACACTCCTTTAGCACGAATGTTTCTTGTTATTTAGTGGTATTTGTACTTGCCACATGGGAGAGTTTGCGAGATCACAGTGGGCAACACAAAAAAACTCCTATCTCCCCCAGGGAAAGCATCAATGTGAAATTCAATGAATTCTTTATTCTCTTTATTCCCAGTAAGGATTTGAGATACAGGATGGGCCCATCCCTTTGGTCTCTCTGGTCTGATATCTGATTTGCAGCAGCAGCTGAATCCAGACCATTCAGAAGAAAGGTAGAATATAAGGAGCAAAGCTGAGCTCCTTGCAGATTCAACCCAATCCCTAATGGAGACTCGTTTAAGCTCTTTGCTCTGTCTCACTACAATTGCCCTTCTGTTCTTGGACCTTCTAGTGACGGAGAGCCAACACTGCTGCAGGAAACAGTCCCAGCAGTACAGGTGTTTTCTCTGGCTTTTGTTTAATTTATGGGATTCTTTCTTGCTCTTGCATTGAGATACTCCATGTCCTATGTAATGCAAGACAAGTTAAGCTGGGGTAACTTGAGTGAGTCGTTTCCAGCAGTGTCTCTTTCTCTGCCTAGCAGCTCTTCTCCTGCTGGTGTCTCATCTCCATTAACATTCTTCCCAAGACTTCCAAGAGGTCCCAGCGTGCCAGGCGTTTTGCAAGCAGCAGAGCTTGCAGCTTGGGATCCAGCTGCTGTGAAATTAGCTGGGGCCTCTGGGCTTTTGAGATGCTTTCACCCTTCCTGATTAGGGGGTGTAGGAGTGTGTGTGGGGTGTGTTTTAATATCTCCTAGGCTTTCTTTTAACATGGTGAACTTCTTTGGACCAACCACCCTGGGAATAGGACAGCTAAACATAGAGAATTGGCTCCGGCAGGATCCAACTTGCTCTGGTAGTGGCAAAAGAACTACAGCCAACTTCTGTCACCTTGAGGCTGACTCCACCTTAGGTTCCCCACTTGTGAAATGTTGATTCTTCTGCTGTCCCAGCCACGTCCTGTCCTGCCCAATTACCATGAGATGTGGGAGCTGCAGCAAGAGGCTGGATCCTGACCCCCAGAAAGGCCTGAGCTCTCCAGGACCTGAATGGACACTTGGTTCCATCCTGGGGCTCCTCATCTGCTTCGGCTCTGCAGGGGTCACCAGGTGAGCAGGGCTGTGGATGAAGGGCAGGATCCCCAAGGCTCAATTGGCTTTGAGGGAGCAAGCAGAATTTGGGGGCCTTTCTGGAGCAAGCTGGGGACATCTCCTTGAGTTGGGAAGCATGGACCACAGTGTCCCCCCGGGTACCCTGCTCGCTGGGTTTAGAGGGACGCCAAGTTTGTAGGTAGAGCTGTGCATGTCCTTGCATGTCCTGGCATGGGCAGGCCCTGTCCTGCAGGGTGCAGCACTTGGTGACAGTGCCAGACCGCTGCTGTCCCTCTGCACCTCCAGGTCCAGCTTTCTGCAGGCAGCACCCGGCCTGCTCTGTCCTCCACTGCTCAGTGCAGGTCGGGTGAATCCTTTGCAAGGATGGTAAAATCATCCTCTTTTCTCATTTAATGTTATATCCCAGGGTGGGAAGGATGAAAGGGAAGGAGACCAAAGTGGGAGCACGTGTCCGTGGGCAGGCAACACACGGACACTCAGAGCTGCCGGCAGAGCGGTGCATACACAGAGCCAGGGAGAGAAGAAAAATAATAAAAAAAAAAAAGGAAAAAAGGCAGTGAAGCGGTTAATGAAGAGGCTCCTGCAGCCCAGGAAGCTGAACCATTCATCATCTTCTAGCGCCTTTTCTTTCCTTTTGCTTTATTTGTCTTTGGCAGAAGACAATTGCTCTCTGCACCCCTTTCTGCTATTCTGGGGGCTGATAGTTCTCTCCTTGGAGCCACGAACAGTCTCCTTAAAAATGAAAGCATAAAGCACAGCTTGATTTTAATTCCCTGCATCAACATTTCTCTATATACAGAGAGAAGGAGAGAATTTTTATAATATTATACACATGCATACGTGCTAAAGACTGGGGTCCCGTTGAGTGTTGCCACTGAAGTGTTGCCTAAAGCTGATCTCTTATCTCTCTAATTTCTAAGTATTTCTTAAAGAAGTGAGTGTCTTTCAAGTCCCAGTGCTATGAAGTACAAAATGAGCATGGAGATGAAGCACTTTTGTGTTAGGAGCGTCAAAGCAAGAAGCAGCTCCCTGTCTCCAACTTCCCCATCTGGGGAGCAGCTTCTGGGGAACGAGCTAAGGAGGTTTCCTTGTCTCTCTGGGGCCTGGGACCGTGCAGAGCTGAGGGATGTGCTCAAGGATGAGGGAGATATTTGTCTCGCTGCCTTCTCTGGAGCAGGGCTGAGCTGGGATTCAAGCTCTGAAGGGGAGGAGGAGGCTAAGCTGGTGAGCAGCATTTCCCCTGGCCCTGCTGCAAGGTGCCCACAAAGCTTAACGTGAGGAGTGTCTGAGCATCCCGTGACTGGATGGAGATGGAAAGCTAGTAAAGCCCCTGCTGCTCGGTTGGAGGAGGGATTGCTGCCCAAATCCATCTCTCCAGCTCCTCGAAGACACAGCATATTAATGCAAAGAAAATGCTTCTGCCATCCACTGTGGTTTGAAAACATCTGTGAACAAAGGGAAACTGTATGTGCTTATCAGAGAGCATGAGACATGTCTTTTGGTTCTGGATAATCGAGCCAAACTGTTCCAAACCCAGGAGAGGGAGAAACCCACCAAACCCACCACAGTGTGGCTTAAAAACTTCTTTGTGAGACCCGGGTGGCCAGCTGTGGAAGGAGTTCAAAAGATAGGGTGTTTAAAGGAAAGAAGAGATGTCCTGGCCTAATTTAGCAAGACTTACTGAATTACTGCCCGGATAAACACGTCTCTGAGTGTTTTATTTTTCTCCTCCTGTCTCCTCAGTAGAACTTACTTTCTCTTGCAGCTTTGGGGTCATATTAAAGTAACCTATACGACAATATTCTGCTCTTTGCAGCATTCAGAAGTTCTCCGTGTGGGTGGTGTTTTCCCAAGCACGTTTTGAGGTGGGGACCCCATAGCCTGGTCTCTGGGTTAGATGATGCTTGTTACCTTGTGTGATGTGCTCTGTTTGGGGCTGCTGTGCTCACACAGCTTGACCCACCTGCCGGAAACTGGACCATCTTCCTCAGTCAGCAGGCCCCTGTTAGAGCCCTTCCCGGGACTGAACGTATTAGTTTTCTGGGTGGTGATGGGCAGGAAAGAGCTTTTGTCTCTGATTTTTTTTTTCTTCTAGACCTCTGAGAGAGCCAAAGGAACTTGTTGCCAAGGAGACTTTGCCAGCCGGCGAGCTGTTGGTTCAACGAGTGTGAACGGGACGAGCGTGTGCGGAGTGACAAGAAACCTCAGTGCAGAGCCTGGGATCCCAGGAGGAGACCTGCCACCCTGCCTTGCGCTGTGAGGGTCCTACAAGAGACTCACACAGCGGGTGTGCTGATCCTATTGCACCAGATTTACCAGATTAGAGCAGATTTATCTCTGCTGCACACGATTTTCATTCTGCAGGCAGATCTCAATGCCCTTGTTTTAGCCAGGGCATCCCCAAAGATTATTCCCAGTGTAAGTGATGCTTTTAAGAAAGCAAGGCTGAAAATACTCCTGAGGACTTGGGGACTGTAAAAAGACTGGGCTGACTTAGAGTGTTGCCCCACAGCGGTTGCTGACGATGTGCTGTGAGCTGCTCACAGGGGCCAGTGATGACTAGTTGGTGACTGAATTGGGTTAATAGTGCCCATTAATAAGGCTGCCTGTGCTGTCAGTCCCGCCAAGTCCAGGGATTTTCTCCTACACCTCCACTGGGTTGAGCTGTGGCAAAGCCACGAAGAGGAGGGAATTGCTTAACCAACTTCCCTACATGAACAAGGAAAGCTGTGGGGACATTGGCATCCCAGGCAATTTCTTCTCTGGTTAAAAGCAACAGAAGAAAAGGCTCAGTGTTGCTGTTGAACAGGTCCTACATTGCCTCTTCCCATCCCAAACGCAGTCAGGCATTCTGGACCTTGGTGCTGGTTCCTCGTGCAAAGGCACAATGACATTTTTGGCACGAGTGACCAGCTTTCTTCCAACTTCTGCTCTCAAAGCCCTGCTTACCTCCACCCTGCATTGAGTTGTCTGTATTTAGGATTAGTCCTACCCGCCCTGGGTAGGACTTGCCTGCCATGAACTGCAGAGCTGCTTGAAGAGGTCCCCAATGTCCTCCATGATGGACGGGATGAGCCTGGCTCCTGCCAAGGGTGGTTCCTGTGGCAGGTGTTGAAGGGTGTGAAGCACAAGTGCGTTAAAATTGTCGGTCTGTCTCCACAGGCTGTGAATGGAGCCTGGATGAATAGCTTTGTCTAGACATTTAATGTTTAGTTAGTTAAAATTAGTCAAGATGAACCCCTAGATAGTAAAATGAAATAGGACAGAGAGGTGTTTATTGCTATTAACTGCCACTTCTTTGGTATCCAAAGGTGCTTTAAAGAAATGGGTTTAAGGATGAAATTCTGGTCCTAAATGGATCGTTTGTTCTTTATTGGGTTTGCATTATAAAAATAAAGCTGTTTCTATCCAAAGTCACAGTCCAAAGCAGCCTCCTGTGAAGGATGTGGTTTGGTCCCTATGCTCAGCCAGTTTGTCTAGCCTGCAAGTGAAGAGAATGGGCCAGGCCTGAAAGCCAGAGCTGGAGATACCACAGTCAGGGTGTGCAGGTGATCTGGCAGACCAGGATTTTAGAAACATAGGATGGGACCTGTCCATGGAGAGATTGGCATTGGCAGTCGCCAGCTCCTATGCCCTGCAATCCCCATGGCATCCCCAAGAGAACTTGTCCCTGTTGTGCCAGGGTCTCCAGTGGGAGATGTGGGTGTTGGGGCAGGACCTGAGCTGCCAACACACGTCAGGATGAGCACACACGTGGGGCAGCAGGTATAGGCAGTATCTGGTGAGACACTGACAGGAGACACTTGTTCTCTGTAGGGCTAAAGCAGCCGTTAAACACCTGAGAGTCCTCAAGATGTCTGGAAGACAGTCCTGCCTGCAGAGACATTCTTCTGGCTTTGCTCAGTGCATCCAGCATGAGCTGCAGTTTGGATAAACTGTCTGATTTAATTCTGGGCATTAAAAAAAAACAGCTGGGGTTTTGATTCTTTCTTTTTTATGTTTTGTTCTGCAGGGTTTTCTCCCCCTGCTTGCCCTTTCCGAAAAAGAAAAAGGAAAAAGCTATGACCACAAGATGAAGTTTAGTCATTCTCTGAGTGTCAGATCATTCTTGGCGAGGTTTTTTTACCACTGGCTCCTCAGCAGTGATTTTCCCTGGAGGATTTTGCGTGCGTGAGGCTTTTGTGTTGCTGGCATCTCCATTCCCTCAGGACTGAGTCAAGGTATCGGTGTCAGCTCTCGCACCCTGGCTCCGTGGGGCTCTGCTCCTGGACACCTAATTAGCATTGGTCTTGCAGTTTGGTCTTTGCATGTTTTTCGTTTTCATACCAGCGGTGAAAATAGCTCAGTTCCCTTTGATGTTCCCTCGTATGGAGTTGCTTTTTTTTTTCTTCCTCTTTTAGAGCAGAAGCAGAAGAAAATCAATTTAAACAAGATGCAGAAAGGTTTCAAAACACTGTCTTAATCAAGTCAGCTTTGCCTCCCAATCTTCCTCCGGCTCTGTTCTGAACCAGCCCCCAACCTGGCAGTTAACGACAAAAGAAAATCAGCGATGACACACTTTGCAATCTTTGGCATTGAGTGACATGCACAACAGTTGAAGAAGCCCACAAAACAATCGGCTGGAGAACTTTCTCCATTAAACTTCAAAAAAGATTTTTTTTTCCTTGTACAGTCAATGGTTGCTCTTCCTTTCTGTTCTCTTCCTATTAGAGAACAGGATCTTGCATGTAGCTAAAGGGAGCTCTGCTTTATTTTCCAGCAGAAGATCAGGTTCTGATCCAGGGCTTGCAGAGCTGGGACTGGGACATCACAAACATCCCAATGATGCCTCCTTTTTTAGAAGTTTCGCAGTGCCTTGGAAACGTCTTGAGGCCTGGCTTGAGAGCAGAGGAGCACAGGTACAAGTGGCCTAACTGCTCTTTTGGATGCCTGCCCAGTTCTGGATCTCCAGCACATTTCAGGCAACAGCTTGGTGCAAAAAGAGCTTTGAGCCCTGCTGGCACTTTGCAGAGAGCAGAACTGCTTGGAGGCCTCTCAAGTGGAGCTTGCAAAGTTCTTAAAGGAGCTACTATGGGGTTGCTAGCAAATGACCCCAGGGAAAATGCTGCCTCTGAAGGAGGTCTCTTGGATTGAAAAGCTCTTGGGACCTTGGATGGGGCAAGTCCATCTCTTGGTTTGCAGAATGTGAACTTCATCCATTTCCAAGACTTCGCAAGGTGCTGGCTGGACCTCTGT
>NW_010588252.1:173551-193771 GCF_000705375.1 Tinamus guttatus | reverse complement strand
TGCATTTAACCCCCATCCTTGGCCTGATAGGTGTGCCTGCAAGTGCGTAGGTTGTGCCACCACCATAAAAGCTAGAACAACCCACTTCAGCACTGCAGGCCTGGATAAAGAGGCAAGGACTCTTCTGACCACTGACTCAGCCCCAAGGCCTTGAAGATCAGGCACCCTTGTAGCTTTGCAACCCTTTATCTCTAAAAGCCACTCATGCTCACAGTCTTCTTGACTCTGAGGCTGATTAAGCTGCTTTTTTTAGTTATTTTCCTTCCTTGCAAAAAGTACAACACAGATGATTTTATTTAGGACCCTGCTTGTTTCATTTCTCCGGGGAAAAAACATCTCATGGAAGACCTGGGAAACTTTGGGATAACTGATGCTAGGTGGACTCTGTACTTTCTCCTTGCTCCCTAGTGACCAGGGAAGCTCAGCCTGGAGTGAAAGCAGGAGACGGATGATTTGCAGCAGAATGCCAATTTTGATGATTATACGCTGCACCGACACACTATCAGAGTAATGGGGACAGCGATGGATGTGGTAGCGCCGGGCGCTTAACATTCTGCCTTGTTTTGCCTCCTGTCATTTCGTGGTGTTAATGGCTTCTCCATGATTTGTTAGATTACATGACCTCAAGGACACCCAACTACGTCCTTCTTTTCCTTGCTTTTCTTCCCGCGTGTGTGTATGTGCACCTTTAATGGAAGGCTTTGTTTTAATGGAATCTAAATGACACGTCTCTGGTTTGGACAGAGTTCAGGAAAGCCAAGGAGCAAGGACAGAAAAGCTAGGAGCATCCTATGAATGATTTCAGCTGTCCCTTGATAAGAGAGTGACCTGTTCCAGCAATGATGCTGAGGGGCTATTGATTCGGCTAAGGGCAATTGTTCACATTTTTGCTGAATTGGCTTGGTGCACTGGCCAGAGATTACAACTATTTTCAGAACAAGAAAGAATAGATGCTGAACTGTTCTGTCTTCCTGGTACCTGGAGGGACTAGGGAGCAAGGAATTGTTCCATGAAAGGTCAAAGTGTCAGATAATGGTTTCCAATTATAGACCTTACTTCATCCTGCAAGATAGTGGGATGAGAGATGGCTCCTGCATTAGGGAAGCTAAGTTCTTCCTAGATCCCTGGACCAGAAATGTGTCCTAGTTAAATGTTGTTGTCCATATAGGAATACCTGGGCATGCACTGTGCCACCTCACAGTCCTACCCTGCTTTCCAAGCAAAGAAAACCCTCATGTATGGCTCAGAAGGGAGCCCCAGATGAGCAGAGCCTGCAGGAATGGCAGAGGAGGGTCCCAGTGAGGGGTAGGTCCCATCCAAGTATTCAATACGGTTGTTAAACATAGATGTCTGGTGGGGCAGAGGGGAAGTGTGTCAATTTTAACGCATATTCAGCCTCAAAAAAAATCACTGCTGCTGGATTGTCAGCCACAAAGCTGCTGACAGGATGTCTTGGGAGATGGTGGAGCCTCCAGGATAGTTTTAGTGGTTGGGTGGGCAGGGGTCGAGTGTGGATGAGACCTTGCAGCCAACATACAGACAGCAAAGGGAGTAGATTGAGAGCCTGTTGCTGGGCCCTGTCTTGTCTGAGGAGGGCAATGTGTGTGACTGAGTGATAGCTGGGAACATGCAGCGGGTAGAAATGGTCCCACCTGCAGACCTGCCCCATTGCCCAGCATGAAAGGTGAAGGTGTCTGCCCAGAAAGGTCTGGGTCACCCTCTCTACTACAGGGTGTTATTTATTTATTTTTATTGTCTTTGCAGCAGGATTGCCTCCTGTCTTGCTCCAACCCTTGGAGGAGACATCATTTGGTGGTAAATAACTGCAGTCTGCTGTTCTCCAGCTTTGGCAACTCAGTCAATAATAACAGCTTCAGCACTCAACAGGCCCCTCTGTCATTCCTGCCTATGCTTTTTTTTTTTTCCTTTCTCTTTTGTCTTCAACTTCCAGATCCCTCTTAAGCTTCAAAACTCAAAGATCCCTGCTCAGTGTCCTTATCTGCAAGGTGAAAGAAGAGAGAAATTGTCTCCTGCCACTGAAAAGATAAGTCACGTTGGCTCTTCTTCTTTAGGAAACTCTCTAGTGCCATTTATCAATTAATTACTGGGTTGCATTTATGCCCATTAATTCCCCCTGCTGTCTTTCATTTTTGGAAAGGTCTGTGTTGCTCAGGATCTAATTGTCCTGGTCTTATACTGCTTGCTTTTTCATTTTCAAGTTAAGTGGATGCCGGTGTCTTCTAAGGCTGCGCTTGTATTTTCCTTGCAGATTTCTTTGAACTTCTCCCTTTTCCTCTACTCTGGCCATTTTTGATGCAGATTTGGCTGCATTTAGAGGAAGTGGATTAAACTACATGTCCCAGACTTTAAATCCTAATAGTGCTCCTAAATCAATCGTTGATGGAGCCTGGAAAATATTCTCACCTGCAACTTCTTGCACTGGAAGATAGTTTCAGGTCATCTGCCACATGCTTTGTCTTTATCTCAGGCTTGGTTCATTGCTTGGATCCGAATAGCCCAAAGAGACAATTCTGAAAAGAAAAACTTCAATTCATCCCCCTCCTCTTCAAGCAATTTGATATCTCCTTTTCAAACAATATTTTTTTTTCCGTTATTTCTCTTCAACTTAAAACACACAAGTATTTATTTTAAATGGAAAGAAGATCCCAAGTAAACAAAATATGCTTATTTTAGCTCAAATGATTTGGAAGATAAAAAATTTTAAATATACCCTTTAAATAGGTCCAAGGGACTGTTTTTCTTCAATTCAATTGCTTAATCACAAAGCTTTTCTCACCCCTCCGACCCACAATCACCATTGACATGTCATATAGGCACGCAGATATGCTGCCATTTAAACGCTGTGTCTGCAGGGAAGGATTTTCTAATCTTTTCAGTGTTAACTATGGCAGCTCTAAGATACCTGAGCAGGGTCAGTCCCCTGAGGCAAGGTGCTCTGTACTCAAACTCAGCGAAAGAGCTTGGTATTTCAGGATCCGCTTCCCAGGGTGCCCAATGGATTTTGCAGCACAACCTATTGAAAGCCAATTAGAAGAAAATCTTTTGAAAGTCCTCTGACTTCTGGGAGAAAGAAAAGGGATTTGATTTTTCTAATACACTGAAATCCTGCAGGTTCCTACTGGGATTCAGATGAGTGGTGGGTACAGGTATGACTGTGCCATGAGCTGGGGCATTAAAGCCAGCCCACTTTGAGTTCTCTTATTGCCATATCTTACTGGGCACCAGGAGAGATCTGTAGCTTGTAATGGAGGATTTCTGGGGTGCTAAACCCCTGGCATATGGCTTTTGGGCAGGTGACTGTGCTGTCCATAGGAGCTGCCCCACCAGCAGAACTGCTGATTTGGAGGTGGCTGGGGTCTGACCATGGGCTGCAGAGACCACAGGGCAGAGGATCCTAGTCTCCTTGATTTTATTGTCGTTGTTCTTCCAAAAGGAGGGTATCCATGCCCAGCATTAAGAAGCAAATCCAAATGCATCTCTTAAATGAGTGTTTGGTGTTGGGAAACAGTTTCACCCGATCTTGTTCTTTATATTAGAAGCAGATAAACATTGCTGACCCATAAGTATTGCTGACCCCTTTCAAACTTCAGGTTCACCATGTAAATTGCTCCCAGAGGAAAGCAGAGAGGGAAAGATTAATGCACTCCATCTCCACGGGATGCTGAGCCAAAAGCCAAGGTGAGAAGTCTTCCCATGCCAAGGAGAATGCAGCTCCTTGGGGACATGCACTGGGCTCCTCTCTGGAAGAGAAAGAGCAAGGAAATGAGAGGATGAGGAAATTGTTCCTCCTTCATAAATGTTCTGGCATTTCTTGGTCAAGGATCAGCAAAAGATAAATATTGGTAGGACTAAGAGTTACCAGCACAAATCTCCCAGTCAAAGGTAGGAGAGTTTTATGCCTGGATTTCAGACTCTAAAAAATTCATTGGTGGCTTTATGGCGTTGCCCCATGGATGGAAATGGACAGATATTTAAAAATTTGCTGTTGGTTAGAGTGTAATGTTTGGGCAGGGGTAAGGGGTCCCACTGGGTGGAAACAGGTTGTTAAATTGGCAGAAGGGAGGTAACAGAGCAAAACCCTTGCCAACACAAGGCTGGTGCACTTGTTTTGTCTTCAAGTTATGTTGGAAATTGTGCACAGGTCTATGCTGGCTCTTACCCCGGGGGTGAGTTTCAGCTGAAGCGAGTAGAAAAAAAAAATCCCAACAAAGCAGAATTGCAGAGGAGCTTTGAGTGAACTGTCTGCCTAATTAGTGAGCCTCATTCCCCATTTTCCGCTGAGCGTCAGTGGCACTTGAAAGCAGCTGCCGTTGACGGTGGCTTTGTGACTGCTGCCTCAGTGTGCAGCCTTCAAGTAGCAGCAACCCAGGGAGAGAAGCAACTAACCTTTCTTTTTCGGTGGCTAATGACAAAATGTGCTGTTTGAAAGCCTTCCCGAAGCCTTGGTGGAGATGGTGGGAGCAGAAAACGCAGCGCCCGTTTCTTAGATCTAATCTCCTGTCCATAGAAGACAGCTTGGCTCACAGCGTTCCCCTTTCAGGAACAGAACCGGAGAAGGAAAACTGCCAGGTGCCATTAACCCTTGAGATGGTTCATCCATGGCCAAAACCATCACCTCAGGGGACGTCTGTGTAGTGATTCCTGCTTGGACCCTGTTCACCTTGCACAAGGTGGGAGATGCGGAGAGGTGGGTAGGGCTTCTCACTCACTAGCCTCATGGCATGGTGCATAAGAACAGATAATGCATCAATCAACTTGTAAACGTGAGATTTTGGGGATCTTGTGTCCATCAGGACATCTGACCCAGTGTAGCTATTTTACCATCCCTCAGTTCTACAAGTTCCCCCATCTTACAAGGTCAGAGTAATGCATCTTTCTCCCAGACTTGCTTAACTGCTGTGAAGATTTAGTTGCATGCATCCCGGCTGGGCTGTATCCAGGCCATGTGCCAGCTCTGTGTGTGATTTTGGGTTCCACCTTCATGTGAAAATATGTTGCTTTATGAACGGAGACCCTTGGAGACCCAAAGCCCAGGACATCCCATAAATACAGCCTTAATGCTGTTTTTTATTATGAAAAGCCAGATATGTGATGAAGCCAAAACTGTCTCTTGCCTCTGTGCCTTCATGCTAAGTGATGGTCATTTTCTCTTTTCAGTTTTAAGCATCTTTCTGTTGCATTTGTGGAAAATTAGATCAGCTTTCCTAAGAACTGGAAGTGCCTGTAATTGAGAGGATTGGGAGGATTTATGCTCATGAAAGAATGTGTAGAGAAAAAGGAGGAGCTTCTGCCATGCATTAAACCTGCCAGGACCTTAGCAAAGTTCTTTTCCTAGAGGGATGTCAGGGAGCTTAAACACATCACCTGAAAGGCCGGAAAGGCTCAGGGCTGTGCTCTGCCTTGCTCGGAGAGAGGTACCAGTGATGCATGAGGGCACCTGGCAGGCGGGTGAGCGCTGTTTACACGGGGCTCGAGGAGCTCCGTGTCTGCAGCCACGTGGCAGGGCAGGTGGCGGGTCCTGAGCACAGCCAGGGGAGCCTGGCCCCTGCACGGGCTGGGATGAGGAGGTCTGGGCTTGCTCCATCCTTGGGTGTTTCTTATGTGTGTGCTGGCTGTGGCCTTCTGCATGAATAGCAGACCCAGAGGGCTGAGGAAGGTGGAGAGATACCGGACAGGGTGGGAATTGCCCTCCTGGGGTCAGGAGGGCTGTGCCGACTCCATCTATCCCACCCTACGGCAACCCCAGCTTTAGGCTGCGTGTAGGTCCCAGCTTCACTGCTCCCACCCTCAGAACCAGATGTGAGACTGGCCAAAGTTTATGCATTTTCTTAGGAAGCTGGGGAAGCCTGACGTCCCTTTGCCTTGAGTCAGCCTTGCCACCTGGACTCTAATTTTCTCTTCCACATCCTCAACCAATGGCTCCTTCTTTCCCCCCTCCAGGTGGGAAGGCCAGAAAGCAAAATCTGGCCTTTGCTCTGGCTCTTTGCCGTTTGTATTTTGCAGCACCAGCTGTTGCCCACTTTCCTGCACAAACCTTTGCTCATCTTCCTCTTCTCCCCGCTCTCACTTCTCTCCACATTCCCCCTGCCATCCTCCTCCTCCCCTAGTCTGATCTTAGCTGATGCCAAGGCAGAAGCCTGATGGCCAAAGGGACATTGTAATTTCTTCCCTGGCAAGGGAACTACAGAGGTTTGCGTTGCCTGAGGACAAGTGCAGCAAAAAAGGGGAAGGATGGGGCCTGATCTGCAAAGCTGCTTGCAACTTTAGAGAGATGTTTAGTCGACCCAAAGTGCACCCTACCTAGTGGCTCCAACTAGAAGGCAGTAGATTTGGAGATGAGGCGCTTAGGGTCATGGTTTAGTAGGCATGGTGATGGTGGATTTACAGTTGGACTTGATGATAATCCTGAAGGTGTTTTCAAACCGTAATGATTCTATGGGGCTTCATCCTCTTTGACTGAAGAATTAGCCCCTGTTTTTCTAAGTCCTCCAAGCGGATGCTGCAGGTGCAACAAGGGAAGGCACAGACCTCCTGTGCGCCACCACTCTCGACCTGTCTAGACAAAATGATACTAATCCAGCTTGATGGGTGCCATTCTCCTCCATTTCATGCAAATGATACTCGCTCTCCTTTAATGCCTGCCTTAAATAACTCGCAGGGCGGTTTTGCAATTTCGACAAAGGTGGAATCCGTATGTGTGAATGGGGAGAGATGGAGCGAATGTGTAATTGGGCTTAATCTTCCCACACTCAAGGAAGCAACAAAACATCTCTCTTCGTCTATTTAGTCAAAACACGACAACATCATTGCTCTACTGCTCAGGAACAATAAAGATGCAAATAATGTCAACATCTCCTAGGCTTTTGCCAGGACGGTTACTGGGGAGAATATTATTGCATTCTGATTACTTCATATGAAATCCACTATCAGTGCCTGTACGTGGCTTTACTTCTCAAGGATATTGAACTAAATTGGAATGAAAATGAGAACCACCATCTCTGCTGAGCGAGCTGTGGGGCTGGGAAAAGCAGGGTGACCCAGGTAAGTGGGATTAAAGAGCTCCAGCATCAATATCTCTTACTAATGTAAATGACTTTATCTCTGGTCTAGGGTGATGGTGGCTCTGGGTGGCCTCTCTGTCCTGGGAGGACCCAGGAGCTCACAACGTGTTATATGTGTTGCAGGCTATATGTTATATAGTGACTGCCAGCTCCTTGCCCAGAAGAATTTGTTACCCATCAACAACAGCCACGAACTGCTCATCACTTGTGACACTGAAGGCTGCATCATATGACTTTAATTACTGCTAATAGGAGGGAGTGGCAGATACTTATCCCCAAAAAAGAATTCCTTGCTCCTGAATGAAATATTCAGCTGAAAAGTGAATGGCATCTCTGATAGAGAAGCTGGAAAATTCAAGAAAGAGAGGTAACGATGAATGTTAACCAGCTATCTTGTCTATGGATGAGATTCATTTTCAAATATATAATGTAGGAGATTTTCTTGGTGTCAGCATGCTGTTCTAACTGTGCAGAAGGAATGATTTCCCAATAACGTGGGCGGGTTAGCAAAACTCTGGTTTCTAAACACTCTCTCCCTTGCCCTATCCCCAGAATAATACTAATACAAAGGTAGAATCAAACTTTAAATGGAAAGATTTGTGGGTTTTTTGACCAAGAAACTTTAAAACAAGATCAGATATTCCCTTCATTTTGGCTTATATTTAAATCTTCTTTTGGATTCTGATTGTTGAGTTTTTTTTTTTTTTTGGAAAGTGTCAATGGACTCATATTTGAAATATAAGAATTTTTCAGAATATTTTATTATTTCTCAGCATGTGAGTTAGAAAAGATGAAACAAGAGAGATTTTCTTAGAAAACTTAGAATTTCAGAGATATGCTCATTTTTCAGCCCTGGAATATTTAGATCTGAAATCCTGTCCTGCTCTGCGAAACTGACAGTTACTGTCTGCCCATTTCCCCCTTTGGCTCAATTCAAGTTTCCCTCTCCATTCTCAGGAAAGGAGTCCTATTATATATATATACGTATATATATATAATAGGACCTTTTGGTTTGTGGGATTTGTTTTCCTTTTAAAGTGTGAGGCTCAAGGCTGCAGTGTGGCAGGTACTGCTTTGTTGGAAGTCAGGGAAAAAGGTCTTTAAAATCTAAAGAAAAAAATGAAGTAGGTGCCTATGTCTATTTTGAAAAGTGATTTAGGTTCCTCAGCTTTTCTGTGCTTTGCCCAGTTCTTGCTAACAACATGTAGCCTCTTGCTGCCTCTTTGTTATAAATCACGGCTCCCTCAATGGCCCCTTTGGTGCAGCCTGTTTTAGAACTCAGCTTGTTTCTATCTCTGGCATTGTGTCGTTGCCTGTTCTTTAACTAGTTTGTTCTCCCATCGGTGCTTTTTCTCCCTTCCTCTCACTCCTCGACACCTTCACTTCAACCATTTATCTCACAGTTGAAACCTGAGATGTTCTTTGAAAAAATAGGAGATGTAACAGCTAGTGAATTCACTTTCCTTCTGATACCATCATAGCGACGTCTCAGAGATGTTTAACAAATTATCCTAATGTGATCCCTCATCCCTGCTCTCGCTCTACTGCCTTTGACCAGGACAGGGTTTTCTAGGTTTTCCAGTGTCTGTATGGCTTTCAGTGGTGTTGAACTCACCAAATGTGACTGAGAGGCATGAGCTGGTGGTAGTTTATCCATCTCACCATCAGACTTGCTTCCAGCATGGGGAGGATGTCAGCTCTGGAGGAGTGCAGAAATGGTTTGGCCTTTCCTGCTGGCTCTAGCATTGCCACACTTTCTGGGCTCTCCCCACCCAGGAAATCCATCCCTCCGGCTTATTTTTCACCTTTCTCAGCTGCAATGGGTGTACCTCCAGACCTTGGCTCTTCTCTATTGCATGCTCTCTCTTCCATGCCTTCTGCCTCCCCAGCCCTATGAGCCCCATTCCCCCAGACATGGGCACTCAGCTTCCCTTGGATTTCCAAGGCATGTGCCCAGGGGTGACAGATTTGATGCTTGACAAGAGGTGACTCATTTTGGATGAGAGGCTGGCGTCCAAGACTCTCTCCAAGATGTCTCACACGTGGGAATTCAGCTCGCTGAAGCTGAAGTCAATTCAGTTACCTAAACATGTCTAGTGCCATTGAAACACCTTCAGGTATCCTTCTTGGACTCCAGCAGCCCCATGTAAGTGCCTATGTGTGCACTAAGTGTTTAAGCTCTTGCTTAAGCTCTTAAGCTCGTTTAATCACTAGAGAACCCCTTGGCTCTCCCTAAGTTAGACCTCTGTCTCAGGTCAACGGGGCAGTCCTCCAAGCTCCCTTGGCTGTGTTGACCAGGTTTCCAACGTCTATAGTGGTACTCAGACACCTCGTGCACACATGGACTCACACATGAAGATGTGTAAACATGACTAGTGGAAGCTGTGAATTAAATCCCACCTGCAGTGACTAGGGATCGATCTGTGCTTGACCTGCTTTGTGGCTGAGCCACGCTCCTGAGCTGTGAGTTGGGCAGGAGGTAAGGAAAAAGCCCACCCAGCTTTCATTGCAGGCCAAGACAACTAATGGAGCTGGGAGTCTTCCAGGAAACTTGGACAACTACAGCTGCTTTCAATATGATCAAAAGTAATTGCATGACTGTGCCTTAAAAAAGTTACCACCCATCACCTGAACAATGAAAACTGACCTTGCACTTGCACAGTTTTATTTGGGATGTGCCAGGTTTAGCCCCTGGGGAGCAGGGGTAATTTGTTCATGTTGAGTCATGACCTCGAACAGATTTCTCTGCCTGTGAACCCTGCACTGGTTTGAGAACCACCTGGGTGGAGCGTTGCTTCCTTCATTCGCCCTAGAGCTTTCTTGCATAAAGGCAGTGTCTGCACAGCTGCCTGTCTGCATTGCTGTTGCCCTCCAGCAGTATACGAGCAAAACAGCCCGGAATGGTTGTTCTTATTTTGCTCTCTTTGTGTGCAGAAGGGAATGGATTCCTTGCTGCTAATTGCCAATGCTCTCTGCAATTTGTTGCACATTATTTCTTTTTTGCTCCTCTAATTAATGATTACTTTCTATTTTCTCTGCTTGTTTTGTGGATCTCACTCTCTTTCCCCAGCTCAGTCTCTGTTGTGATTTTTTCTCTCTGATGCTGTTTCCCCCCCTCCAACATCTCAAACCATCATCTCTTTGCTCTCCTGGGGGGCTCTTTCCAGCTAAAGCACTTCTGTTTTCAGCATACCAAGTTTTTTTTTTTTTTATCATCTACTTTGTTGTTGTTGTTGTCCTCTTGATTGCTTTCTCCCAAACTGTTCCTTAAATGCTCCTTGCGTTTCTGCTTTCCGAGCGTGCAGAAATTGTCCAATCTACTCCAATTTGGACTCGGGTTTGCGTTTCTAGAAATTGCCCTGGGTTTTCTGGGCTGTTTTGTTTTTACAGCCACTTCTAGCTAAGGGTGTTTCAGGACAGGAATGGGGCTGGCAAGTCATGAGGAACTGTGGATGTGTAATGGGAGGGTATCCAGGAAGAGTGGAAAATACCATCCTTGTCCAGAACTGTTGACATCACTAGCTGAGTGTGGAGTTCGTGATTCAAAAAGCGCATTGACAGTTTGGAAAGTGTTCAGCAAAGTGCCACTGGACAGATTTGAGTTGTGGGAAACCTGCTTTCTAGGGACAGGCATGGGTTATGTGTCAACATGGATTTTACTGTGCCCATAGCTGGAGCCAACTGCAAGACAGCTCCAAGGCAGAAATGAAGCAGATCTGGCTAGTGCAGCAGCTTTCTCAGGTTATTAAAGCTCAGCAGTGCTCTAACTTAGCTCAGATTTGGGTCAGCTCTTGCCTGGGCAGCTGTGCTGTGTGTGGATGCTGTGAGCTCAGCTATGCCTCGAGAAAAACCTGCAGGTCTGTCTGTGGTGCCAAGAAGAGTCCCAGGCAGAGGATTTCTTCCTCCTGGCCTATTTGCTTCCCTCGGGCTATAGCTCTGCTGTGGTCTGTGGATCTCTTCCTGGCTCCTGGGGATGGATGTTTTCTTGACCAGGATCCAACTGTCTCAGCAGGAGTTACTTGCATGGCACCCTGCTCCCTTTCACCTTTACTGGGACCAAGGGAATCCATATGAGTTGGGGGAAGGACAGACTCACGCAGTGACCCTCAGCTGCAAAAGGGTCCAGGCCTCAGCAGATGTTTTCATTTTTTGCAGCCTCCGCAGACGTGGTCCTGTGGGCACCTGCACCCCTCTGACTCAGAGGAGCCTGCTGATTGCTATTTTATCATGTTCTTCTCCTTGCCTCCTTCCATCTGCTTTCCCAGGTCCCCTGTGTCCGTGCTACTGCCTGGTTGACAAACATGGGAATGCACCTGTCCTGCACGGGAGCAGCAGCTCTGCCACCCTTTCCTGTCTGGCCTCACCATACATGTTGTAATCAGCTTGGACCAACCTGCATCTCCCCTCCCTGCATCCACGATGATCCAGGGATGTGATGGACAAGCGAGTAACCCACAATATGTGAGCTGTGAGCTGTGAGCTGTGCTGACATTGTGAGTCAGATGCAGAAAAGCTTTCAGAGCTCGGCAGGTCGTTCTTGCTTAGAGGGACAAAGTGATGAGTTACTTTCTCCTGCACATGAAAGTTCGCTTGGTTTGCTGACCAGCTGTGTGCTGAATTGTGAAGATGTAAATGCAGTGAGCATAAAGCTTGATTCGCTTTCTGGGTGTTTGGCTTTTGCTATGACATTTTCACAACTGTACAGATTGAGGCCAGGATGTGCGGTCACGCTGCAGAAATTTGGATAAGCCAATACTGGTGTCTTTGGATTCCCAATCTATTGCCATGTTCCTGGGATGGTTTGTCAATTTGCAGTGGCACAAATTGACCACAGGTGATGGGTTGTAAGTTGGGAAAGGGCAAATCTGATGACTGCCCATGCAAAAGTTAATGCCTTAACCCCTTATTCTCCCATCTTTACAATCTCACTGAAATCTGGTCTCCTCTTCCAGCAGCTCCAGACCTGCTATGGTCAGTGATGGGCAAGGCTGTTTCTTGCAAAGGAGGATGACCACCCAGCAATGGACCTTTACATGTGCTTTCCTCTCAACTCGCCCTAATGGAGGCCATTGGGTACCCTGCCGGGCTGTGGCAGTAATGGTCTGTGGCAATCTAACCATTTCCCTGGGTAAATGTTTAGCATTCCCCATCTGTTCCTTTAAAATAATGCAATTTAGCCTAATTTTTGGTGTCAAGGCATTTGGCTGGGGAAATTATATTCTGTCACCAAGGTGTCAGGCTTGTCTGGTTTTTAATAAAATTATGACACCCTGTGCAAGACAGTAAATGAGTAGTTCCCATGTTCAAGCCCTGCCGCCGACCAGCTATTCTTTCCTGCAGTCCCAGCGTAAACACTAGATGACAGTCCTGCAGGAGCAGAGCAAATGCGTTGTGACTCTGAATCACCTGCCACATGGCTGGGAACGGTGGGATGCAAATATGTTCCGGCATTGGCAGCAGGTCCCACTTGAAAGGGTTTCTGGGAATAAGTGGCTGGGCTGGTTTGGAAGTGATTCATTTTTAACTCTTTTAAGGGAGGAAGAGGAAATTTGTAGGGGATATCTCAGCCAAGGCTGGTGAAAGGAAAGATGGTGGGAGCTGCAGTGCAGAGTTGGTCAACAAGGGAAAGGTGAAGGGTAAAACAGAGCCAGTTTCCCAAATCTCCAGTGTGATGGTGAAAAGGAAGGACCTGGGAATGATTGGAGTCTTGGTTTGTGGTGATAGTAGGGAGTAAGGAAATTAAGAAATGTCTTGCAAACCCTAGAAGGTGAAGCATTTAAGTAAGAAATCTGTGGGCCTTCAGACTCAGTTTAAAAATAGGCATCTGGAAACCCATCCTTCTCTTTTTTAAGCCTGTCTGTGGCTGCTAGATGGAGAGTGTGGGCCTTTCCGGCCCTTCACATCCCTGACTCTTCAGCTACGGGAAGGAGAACTTCTGCAAAACCCCCATCTCCAAACAGAGGGGAAATAATGCTTTATTTAATGGAGGGAGGAATTTCCTGCACTTGAAACAGATAAATACAGAGAGTGGAAGTCACACCTAACTCGGATTTTGCCTGGTAACCGGAGGAGAAAGCAAGCCCTGTTTGCAAATACGGAGCTGTACCCCAAGCAGGTGCTGAGCCAGTCCTGCCCTCCAGCGCCAGGCAGACCCATCACTGAGCACGGTGTTTACATGCACCTGCTGTTCTTTAAAACCATCCCACTGTGAGTCTTTTCTTTCATAAGCAAACTGTGCCAATGAGGAGCATATGTTAAGTAAAATCCTATCACCCAAATGGAGATTTAATGCACTTCTTGATACAGGGCCAGCTTCCTGCTGGCTGCAAATTGGCTTTTTTCCACAGACTTCCCAGTGCTGGGTGTTGATGGAGCCACAGTGCTTTACACCAGTGAAGGACCTGGCCCTCGGTTACACTGAGCCTTGAAGCTGATGGGTTTTATATTCCAGAGCTGATGGACTGGCTTTCCTTGAGGGAAAACCCCCAGTTCCGAGGTACTCCCTGGGATGGGGTTGATTCTGCAGGAAGGTGCTCAAAGAGGTCAGCTGTGCTGGACTGCTGGACCTCTGAACAAGTGTCCCATTTCTAATCAGTTCTGTTACTCCTCTCCTTATGACCCCCTTTTACTCTCCACTTTCCACTGATAGGTACATTACTACTTTTGGGGCATATGGAAATGACCCCAAGATGCAGAGACCAGAGCTGGGATGGAGCATGGAGAATCCCATGAAATGACTCTGTAAGTTACCAAAAGTGTCTTCCCTTTTTCCCTTGTCTCTTCTTTTCCTTATGACTATTTGAATATGGGCCTCTTGAGGAGAAGCAGACTAGAGCATATGTACATTACAGGGGCCTGCTACATTGCCCCTTGCTTGCCCAGATAACTGGGAAATTCAGAATTTGCACGCAATTTCACCATTGAAGGGGAAAAGCCACCTCTGGCAAGAGACCAATATTGGTTTAATACTTAGGTCTAAAATAAAATTGGTAAACAAATGGAAGGTGCTTCCGCAAGGGGCTGAGAGGGAGGCTTCTTAGAGAGGAGGAAGATGTCCAGTACTATTGCTCTAGTTGAGAAGGGAAGGGAGGCAAGGGAAGGGAAGGAGCTAGTTTGTGGGAATTTATAGATGAGGCAGCGAAAATCAGTCCTAGCTGGTGAGAATGCATTCACATTCAGAAAGTTTTCAACTGATCTTCATATGTAAAAATCTTAAACTTTGGGATGAGATCTTTATTGAAGCTTTGCAACTAATCCCTGTTTTCTGACATCTAAAATCCAGTACTCTGAATATTGGCTCTGCTAAGTCCAGCCAACTAACTTACAGCTTCTGAGGTGGTAAGACGGTATCTCCTGAATTTGCAAAGTGGAGGGTTTCGTTTCCAGCCACTGGAGACTCCTGGACCTTGTGTTAGATGCTTAGCTTTTATCCCATGCCCGACATCAGGAATGGACAGTGTGAGGTCCCACATGCTCATGAATCATCAGCATGCTCTGCAAAACACTGCAATTTCAATGAATCAGTATTTAATAGTGAGAGCTGATTTCACCAAGAGGATCTCACAGTCCTGTTGGGTCACGGAAACGCCTGGAGACCACTGGACCTCACCCTGTGTGAATCTGGAGTCACTACTACTGACAACAAGGGTGTGATGTGCCAATTGGGAAAAACAGGTCTATGCTTTCTGGGGGCTTTCCCTTTGTTAAATGCTATTACAGTTTCTCAGAGCATTACAGAAAAGGCTGTTCCTGTTGCTATACCAAAAGAGAAGTAACTTTTCAGATCCTGCTATAAAACTTTCTGATGCCAAAAACACTTCAGGAGAGACTCAGCTTCAGACCCTAAGTTTAGCTCTGTACTTGCAGATGTCTCTTAGGAGTGAGGGTTATAATCCAGTGGAATTAGTTAATATACTCCAAGGAGTCTGCAGAATAATTCTGCTCACTCTGGAGCAGGTGCTGTCAGCCAAATTGCTTTCGAAACTCTACTGTATTTTTAGCAGAGGTTTGATTCAGTTTCCTAAGGGCAGGTATCTATTGGCATTTAAGATGCCCAGGGATGTCTGAGACATCCACATGGAGCTTGTAGACCAGCAGTCACCTTCTAGGGTGGTGGCTGGAGGCATTCTGGGGAAGGTAAAGTATATTTTGTGTCATTTGCCATATTCGAACTGAGCACTGAGGTCACACAGTGATGCTTACATTGAGGTATCCAAATCGGTGAGCATTGTACCCACTTCCAACTCATCCTGCAGCCTTGGCATGTGGGGTGGTACCAGGCACGGACAGGCTGTGATTCACGGACTGATAGGAGGACTCGGCAGGGAAGTCTTGCAGTTCTCTGGCATTTCCACCTGATGTCTTTATTCAGATGAATGGGGTAGCACAATAAAGAACTGCGGGGCCCTGATGGGTAACAACCAGAAGGGATGTTTTTGTCTCAAGGAGCAGCGGTGTGCAGCAGCTGTGGGGTGACAAAGGCCATTTGAGTTGGTAGCTGTTCTCATCTAAATGCAGATATTGTCGTGTTCTTAACCAGAGAGGAGAGGGGTGCATCTCCTGGCTCAATACTTGGAGCAACCTGGGTTCCCAGTCCTTCCACAACAGCCAGTCCAGGTAGATCCAGAGTGGGAAAGTGGATCATGAGCTATTGACACAGCTGTCATATATGCCTGCCCCATGTCATATTCTCTATCATTTGTCTTCCCCTTTGTTCTTTGGAGAGATTTCCGGGACTCCAGACTGGGCTGCGGCGAAGTGTCAAGGGAAGCCTTGGCCCTCCAGACCATAGGTGATGTGGGCTATTGAGTCTGGCCTCATCACTGTCCTGGGTAACTGCTTGGCTAGGGGGAGGTCCAGGTGGTCACACAATTCAGACAGAGAAGGATACGGCCTGAAAAGCTCTCAGTGGGCTCTGGAAAGACAAGAAGAGAGACCAAAAGGCTTCAGCAGTGATTTAGGATCGTACAAGGGCAGAGAGTATGTTGGGTGGTAAAAAAAACTCTGAGTAAAACACCACTTCAGTAACTCATCTGCGGCATCCATTAAGCCGTTCCAGAATGGTGAACTCACAGCTAGACACGACTCGTAAAATAAGGCCTTTCCAGAGGAAAGTGTTTGAATTTCCCTTTGTTTTCTTATCCTAGAAGGCAGAGTGACGGCAGCTCTGCACTGAGGGCAGAAACTCATTTCCATGCCCATTGGTGAACAGGAGATTTGGGCTTTTCTCTGTTGTTTTCTGTGACTCTGCAGGGATGCCATATGCCACCAAGTGAATGAGCAGCTCCTTCCTGACCTGGGCCAGTCCTCCTGGTCATCCTTGTCCTATCCCCTCATGGCTTGCTGTCAGTGGTCCTCCAATGTCATTGCCCTTGACAAAGTAAAGAATGCACTTTTCCTGGTCAGTTATTCTCAGATGAAAATGATCCTTGGTCTGGCTCCAAAGGTTCACCACTGCTCAGGTATAAATAATTTGTGCTTTATGGGCCCTTGATTTCCCAGTTGGGTACCAGGGCTCCCAACAGCCTTGGCCCTTCTGATGTTATGCTTTCTTGCCAGGGTACCAAACACTCTGGTGGCATCTCTGTCCTACACATGTGAGATTCACTTGGTAAACACAAGACCCAAAGCTGGCACTCAAGTTCAGTGGGAGTGGGTTTGTCTAGCTTTGTTGTCAGTTTATTTAATAAATGTCTCGTGTTTGAGCTGTGATGCGCTTCTTTACACAACCTCTTTTCTCAGCCTGTCAAACTAGCTGAACCTTTCAATCATTCTCCTATCCATGACCACAGTTTTGTCAGGAAGCTTTGAATTATTTTCTTGCAAACAAGAAGACAAAGATAAGACAGTCAAATATCTGTCTTCTTACTAAACATACATTACATCAGCAGCAAAATTAGCCCTGCAGACAGGACGCAGGACTACTCTAATAATCCATTGCTAATTCATCAGCATGGTTTCACTTCCATAGGAATAATCAGCAGACTCTAGAAAAGAGTTTATTAGTCAATCAGTCCCAGTGATTGCATTTATCTTCTGAGCACACACACACATGCACAAAGTTGCTTTTTAATAGGGCTCTTTCAGCCCATGCTGCTAATGGATGAAAATGAAGAAAGATTATGTTGGCACAAAGATGTGACCAGGTTTAGTGAGATGGTATCAGGTCAGAGATTTTTTCTCAGGGGACTGTTTGGCTTCAGTATCTGCAAGTCTGAGAGAGGAAGTGCCAGAATGGGGCTGTGTGGGATCATCACCATTGCTGGATCCATCACCAGCCCAGCCACCATTTCCCTCTCCCATTTCTCCACTTGGGTTGTCCACCAGGATGAAACATGAAGGTCAGACATAGATCCCTCACCTTGCGGGTTTCTGGAGCCTGGTGTCCACTCCATGCATTTACAAAGACTGGGCTTCAATTCTCCTTGGAGACCCATGCAGCAAACACCATAGCAGGGTGCACCTTCTGAGGGCATGTCTGTAAAATAGCTTGTTTCTTCCTTGTGATATGTGTTCCAACCTGGGAGCGAGGACTGAGCCCCATTGATGCAAAGGGGCACAGCGCATTGCTGAGGGAGATGGACAAGAACTAGCTAAAACAACCTTTTCCTGAAGAAATCAGAAGGAAGTTTCTGTCAGCCAAGCACATTTTTACCAGTGTGTATCTACCTTTAATTGGGAATGGGATTTTTTAATTAGAAATCTGAATGTAAAAAAAAAAACCTCCTTCATTTTTGTAATTTTTTTTTCCATTTTCTTTTTGTTTTAACCCCTTTTTTTCTGCATGTCTTTTCACATTAAAATTAATCCAGCTTCACTTCAGCTAGAGTATTTAAGAGGACCAAAATGCCTTTTCCAATCATCTCCCACAGTGATACATTCATCAGGTAACTCTGATGCTGAATTACCTGAGGGCCCCAGCATGGCTTGGTGGGAAAGGGGTGGGAGAGCTTACAGGAGGTATTCAAGGAGAGAGGAACCCAGAAAAAAACATTTAAGTAAGAAAACTTAAAGATGATGGGAAGCTAGGAGATTTCTTTAGGAAAACAAATTGTTGAAATTCTTGGCTGATATCAATCAGTTTAACCCTATCCACTTTCATAAAGCAACATTTATTGACAGAGCTGAAGAGCTGACCCAGGTTCTCTATGTCATTATCTGTGTGATTTCAATTTGTTTTTATTTGTGTGTGACATGAAAGGTCCTTTGGAGATTGCAATGTGAGGGGTGAACACCTGGAGAGCAATACAATGTGATACACATTCTGGCTGGAAATCCTAGTGTGAAACTTCTGAAACTATGAAACCTCCTGGCAACTCTCTAGTCAGGACTGGACTGCAGGAGCTGCCAGAGCCAGACTAGGCTGGGACAACACTTCATATGGGGTTGTGCAGGCCAGCATTGCCAGCAGTGGTCAGAGCAGTGTGTAGCTGAGTCTTTTCAGAGCTGGCTGACATACTGAGGAGCTGGAAGGGCAGGGTTCACATAATCACAGAATGGTTAAGGTTGGAAGGGACCTCTAGAGATCACAGGTCCTTCTGGGATCTCTAGAGCTCCAGGATGTGACTGGACCTTCAGAGAGGAGATATCTTTGAAGGAATGCTGTTTGAGAATGGGCACAATCCTTTGTCCTTCTACAGTAGCTTCTTCCAGGCCTGAACTGGTGTATTTACAAGATCTCATTGCAATCTGGCACACATCTGCACAGCTAGAACTAGGTAAAGGGGGAGGGTTTCACTGGAGGGCAGAGAGGAGAAAGACCTTCCCATTGTTGTCCTCTTTCCTGTGCCTTTTCCAGGCAGTGCACTCGGCTCATGTGCAGGGCAGCAGACAGGGCTAGATGAGCCTTTGTAATGGCTCAGATCTTCTGATTGATTTAGAAGCGATCATTCAGGGGTGCACTCAGACTCATCAGGCTTGTTTCCATATCAGAATGTGGATGGCTTTGGCTTGTGACCATCTGCAAGAAGAGCTGTGGGCACAGCCACACCTGGAAAGTGAGTTAGCTGGGACGCTGGCTCGTCCGCTGTCAGGGAAGCCCAGTGTTTCTCAGAGACTGAGCCTTGGAGGTATCATGGCTTGGAAACCAGCAGCTCCTGATTGCTGTTTGTGTCACTGTTCTCAGCAATCATGGCTTGCACAAGTGCTGCTGCAGTCTGGAGGCTTCCTAACAAAGCGTAGACAAGTCCACTCTGGGGGAGGTGCCTCCCTTAAATCTTCGGTGACCCATCGGACTTTGTGGTTTACTCTGTCCTGACACCAGGACTACAGGGGACATGGGCCTGAAACCCAGAAATCTTATCCTTCCAGAGGCAGGGCGTAAAAAGCCTTGCTAGAGATTTAATCCAGTAATATCTTTTTAATGCCCAAAGCCTCACGGATCCTCTTTCCAAGTAACAGCAGCACACACACAAAAAAAGAAGCAACATTTTAAAACAAAACAAAACAAGATAAAGCAAAAGGCAAACCAAAAACATAACTGCAAATAAATACTCTTTGCAATCTGGGTGTTTTATAGTTTGGGAAACATTCTGAATGTACAATCCAAGCAGTTATATTGCCAAGGAAATGTCACATAAAAATGGAAGAATCATAGCTTAGATCAGGGAGATAAAAAAGGACAACACAACCTAATCAGATGTGACAGATGCAGCCCAATTCAACATAACAACCAGAGCCAATGGGGATTTGCTTGCAGAATACACCCCTTGCTCCCTCCCAACCTCCTCATCTCATTCCAGTAGTCAGACTTGTGCTCATTTAAAAAGAAAATAAATTGCTTTTAAAAAAGCTCTCTGGAGGTGCCCAATGAGTTAATGAGAAGGCAGAATACTGCAGTCTGGTGGCGACTGAGGATGGGCTCCCCAAAATACCCCCATGGGCTCCTGCAGTTTGCCCTTTTTTTAATGTAAGTAGTAAATGGACCTGGAAGAGTCCCCAGCATTGCTCCTGGGGCCATGACAAGGAGGGTGGATATGACCAGCCACAGGGCTGCCAAAATCCGTTGAGCACCCTGCACAACTCATTTGATGGCTGCTGTGAAAACTTCCAGCCCTTCTTGCATGCACAACTCCGGGTGTGCTATGAGCTGAGCAGTGGCTCATGCCATCTGTGGGTTGATATATATGCACATATATAT
>NW_010588252.1:136382-173474 GCF_000705375.1 Tinamus guttatus | reverse complement strand
TATAAACATTTCTGGGCCTTGGGGTTGGATTTGTCTTGCTTAACATGAACTACCTACACATCAGTTTGTTGCAGGATGTCTCTCTACACTCCCTTTTTTAGGGATATAGATAGTGACCAGCGCCTCAGATGGGTGATGTATTTGTCCTTGAATAAGCCCTTATCCCTATTTATTGGATCAGCTCAGTGAAAAACAATCTAGATTGGAAACTCTAACTGCTGCAGCTGTTTCCTCTCCCCACCGCAAATGGTTTGCTGGTGGATATATGTTCTTAATTTGCTTTGAAAATGTGCAAGCATCTTTTTCTGTTACTAGCAAGAAAAGGATATCCTCATTGGGTCAGGTTAGGAGTGGACAAGATCCCATCCACGAGCCCAAGGAAGTGGAAAGCGGGTGAGCAGCAGAATGGTTGTGTTGCTGCTGGTCCTCTGGCCTGAGGACAAGATGACCTTTCTACAGGGTTGTTACTTGAGCAGGAGACCAGCTGGAGTGGAGCTCAACTCAAGTCAAGGAGAAATGCAAAATCGTAGCCAGGCGAAACCAGGATTTGTCCCATTGTGTAGGCTGTTCCATTTTGTACCGCTCCAGCTATCCTGGGGCAAATAAAGAAGGCAACACAGCCAGGAGAAGGATGGCAAAGAGACTTTCATGCATCAGCAGATCAGATGCGTGAAGAACAGGGCCAGCCCCCTGTGGTGGCATTGCCTAGTGCCCTTGCTGATAGTGAAGGGCGGTCCTGGCGTTACCAGCTTAACGCTGGCTCAAGCAGTTAAACTCATCCATTTGCTGTCCCTTGACTGGGAACCCTCTCCGGGACCTGCTGAGACCTCCTCTTCCCCCTGCCCCTTGCACGGCAGAGAGGACCTAATTCAGGGATCTAGATCCGGGTCTGTTCATTCCCTTATAGTTCTACCCTTCTACCTCCACATTCTTGGAGATGCTGTATTTTGTCCTCGGCAGTGTGGAGGAATGGCTGTAGGGGCTGCTTTAGAGGCCAGATAAGGGTTTTACTTTTATTGTCTGTTTTTTCCCCAGTTTGTTCTAATTAAATACTCTAAGCTTCTGTGGAAATGATCATCACCTATTTAATGGCTCATTGATTTTAGGTGCTGCTTTATTTTCTTTCTCTCTTTTCTTAACAGTGTATTTTCATCAGTATTGCAGTTATAATATCTAATCACGGACATAGGAGAACATGCTGTCTGATGGGAAAGCAACTGAGCCTGAGACACTATGGACAGTCATCCTGCCTGCGGCCACGGCACAGGGCAAAGTCATGCTGTCAAGTATGTATTGAACAGCTTTTGAAGATGGGGCCATTGGCGCAACAGCTTGGAGGAGTGATATGGAGCAAAATCACCACCAAAAAATTGATCATTTATAGGTGGTGAATATCCAGTAACTCCTGCTACTTCCATTTGGGAAATTTGTTAGCTCTGAAATCAGGCATGTAGTGTTACCTGTTGGACACCACCACATGAGGACATCCTGGAGAGTCGCACTGACAGACATTGGGGCATGGCAGCAAGGACTACTGCTTCCCTAAGGGCTCTATAATCATGCATCTCTTGTAGGACCCTTGGATTTTCCTAGTCTTGTCTCAGCATGTTCAGTCTCTCCTATGGGATGAGATTGCTGTTGAGTCCAGGAAAAATATTGCAGTATTCTGTATTGCAGAGAGTGTGAATTTCATATAAAGCATATTCAGCATAAATTAATGCAGTGATTCCTTGAGGGGTGCTGCCTAAAGGGAGCCATCCTCGACCTTAGACCATGCGCAATTCACAGACAGCTCATGGTCATGTCTCAGACTGGGGTTACTGCATAGGAATTGCACTCATGCTACCCTGGTGTGAGGGTTGCTGCATTATCTCAGTCCTGGCCATAGAAGAAAATGAGTCCCAGGAACCAAGAGAGGTGCCCAGTGCAGCTCTGTCCTGCAAGAGAAAAAAAGAGGACATCAGGAAGCTGTTGCATTTTCTTACCTAGAAGGTAGTTCTGCAGCTTCTTTCTTCACTGTTTTTCAGTGTTTGTGGAAACTGCCCTGCAGCTCTTAGCCACATGCAGTCTTTGCAGATGGCTTGTCAGGTCAGCGAGAGGTTGTCCACCTCCTATTTAATGGGTTCGGAGTAGCTTTTGGGTAAAAGAACAAAATGAACCCAGGACTGCTTTAAAAGTTTCAATCTAGGACTGTTCTAAAAGTTCCAGCAATGGACAATCCATCAGAGTCCTGAAAAGTTGTTCGAATTTTTTTATCTTTTCTAGTAAAAGAGCAACTGGACCTTCCTTCTTGTTTGATTTTGTCTTGCTTTAACATTCAGCCTCAGGATCCTGTTATGTCTTTGTCTGACAGACTGACAAGTGATGCTAGATTTCTGCATCTACTGAGGGGCTTGCAGGCTGTGATCTTGCCACCCCTTGGCCTTCCTCTTTCATAACAAAACAGCTTGAATTCCTGGGTTCCCTCAGGTTAACTCAGACTTTCCAGCATTCATCTCTGCTGTCGCTTTCACAGTGTAGCTACCAGAATGAGATGCAACGTCCCAGTCACAGTGTCTCTGCTAACATATGCAGATATGATACTTTGACCTCTCTTTGCTAAACCCCTGTTCTATCCATTTGAAAGAAAACAAAAAAAGAACATCATGTTCAATATCACACTGTGTGTCTCTGCATCTGGTGATACTTTGGACCATGTTAACATGCTCCCTGATTGCTTATGTCCTGCACACCATGTCAGCTAGGCTGTCCTGTGTCTGCAACCTGTTCTCATGGTTCTGTTTCTTCTGCAGGTTTCATCTGTGAGGCCCTGGAATTTGCTTTTGGGTCACTTATAGGTACAAAGATATGGATCCCTTTGGATAATGCAGCTTCTTGACAAACATTCTCAATCTGTAGACACAAGCTGAGGTCAAACTGCAGTTTTGAGTGCCTTTAAGGTATGTCGTGTTCATTTTAGATCATCCTATCTGCTCGTCAAAGAGTTGTGGAATAGCAAGTCTGATACCTCATGGAAGCACATTAAATAAGCATTACTGCCTTTAGTAACCAGAGTAGTAAATTAGTCTTCCTCAGCCCTACCCTACCTGCAGAAACACAGAGAGCTACCAAAAAGGATGCATCTTCACCTGCTGTTTATAATTTGGTTGCAAACTGCCTGAAACACCCACACTTTTGCATGCAATTGCCAAAGCAGAACATAACTTTTTGTCCAAGCATTTCTCATGAGTAGAGCTCCTGATGTTCATCCCTCCCTTCAAACCATCCTGAATAACTAGCCAGAAAGAAAAAACAGTGGGTTTCATCCTTGAAGGAACAATCACTGGGAATGAATTAAAAACAACATAGGAAACGCTGTAATGACCAAAATTAAAGAGTGGGAGATGCTCCACACATGGCAAAGCCTGTATCGGCTCTTGGTTCCTTCCATCTCCCTCTTTCTCTCCATCTCTCTCGGCCACAACCTGTGTCCTGCCCTCCTGTCTATGAGTCATCCTCGCCCTGATGTGCATATTAAGATACACAGCTGATACAAGGAATTAGTCCTGTGCCTTCCCATATGTACAGTTCCTGCTTTCTGACAGAAGGATTTTGGTAAACACCTGCGAAATGGGCTATAAATGAGTCTTTAGGGTCTGATGACCCATAGACAGGAGGGTAGGACACAGGTTGTGGCTCTGGAGAGATGGGCCCCTCTGCTTCCGTCCCTGGAAGCTGGGATGAGGGCAGACACCCATCTGCTGGTCAAGTGGGAGAGAGCTAGTGCTCCAAGTGCATCTTCTGTACGCACAGAGAAGATGCATCTTCCAGCTGGTTCTTCTGCAGTAACTAGGCAGGGACTATTTTATGTGATTGCTTTAATCCCTATAACCAAGAGCACCCTTCCATGTTCACATGCTTCCAGCCATGCTTGCAGTCTGACCATGCAACGTGGAGTACGGACCATGCTCCTCCCAAGCCTCGCTCTTTCCCCAGACCTGCTCTGCCCTGGGATCCCATTGCCCTTCAGATGTCAGGGTCTCCTAACAACCTCCCCCTCTCTGGCTCTGATATGTGGCACTCAGCCCACGTCCTTTGCACAGCCAAACCGACTGGTATCTCCCCCCTTCATCTCCATCAGTCCACTCACCACCAGTTTCCTGCCACTTCTCAGGCATCATTTCAGTTATTTCCAGCCTCGCACATCCTCTCAGGACATTGATCACACATCATCATGGCACAGTAATCTTGATTCACCCATGCAGGCTGGGTGAAATGCTCTCATTGGAGAGCAATCATGTAATCCCAAAGCGGGAAATAGATCTCTCAATTGTTTAGAGATATAATTAAAAAATGAGATAAAAACAAGGAATGCATGAGCAGAACATGGTCTCTGGGAGAAAGCACCAAGTGTGTGTCCCACCTGGCCCAGGAACAACCAATGGGAAGGGGCAGATGCCATAAGGAGCTGTTGGGGGAAATATTGGAAAAATATACTAAGGCTGCATGTTTTAGCCGGTATGATTGATTCTTCACATCTGAGGGCTTATGTCAGACCTGTTTTCAGGTTCTGACATGCCCACCAGAGAGAGATTGCCCACAGAGGAAAACTTCTGATCTGGGCTTTGCTTTTGTAGCTGTAGCAGAAAATAAGTGTTTTTCTGCTCCCCTCCGGTCCCGTGTCTTTGCCTCCCATTTCTTCATGCCAAGATGCCTCTTAGGGCTGTGAAACCCTCAGAAGGAAGCGCAGGGCTCTCTGGCTACTGAAATAGTGACTGAGACATCTTGTCCCTGGTGCAGAGGCTGAAAACCCCCCAAGAAACCTGCCGCTTCCTCGCTCAGCAGCCCAGCCTGTCACTCCGGGCTGGCCCAGCATGAGTGACAGGCGTCGCGGCCGTCAGAGCTTCTCTGTCCCTTTGCCCATGGTGAGTTTGCTCCTTGCAATATGCAAAGGCCAGCCACAAAAAATGAGAGCGGTGAATTCACCCACTGCTCCGCAGGGAGCCCAGTCCACCTGCCTGCTCCTACCGCCGCCAGCAGCTCAGCAAGACAGACATGACCCAGATAGGGCCTCCTCTCAATCAGGAAAAGGCAGAATTAAAGTGCCAGCAGAGATTTTTTTTTTTAAACAAGTGCTAGTCTAAAGGAGCCCTTAAACTTTGCTGATTTTGGCTGAGGAGCACATCTGGAGTAGTGGGAGTAGTAGGGTTAGGCCACATTTGCACTGCATCAAGGATCTGGATTGCTGGGAACTGCACTTTGATGGTAAAAATTTCTGGTATTACCCTGAAACACAGAAGTAGAGGAGGGAAATTGCATTGGGAAAAGCTGCAGAGGACATGGATTCAAAGCGAGTATCCTTTCATCCTACAAAAGGCAAAGAACAGAGCTCAGAAATTCAGAAGGGTTAGCCCAATCCAAGCAAGTATTCTCTCTGATCAAATCCTTGAGTCCAAGGTTTTGCAATGGTCCCTCCGCTGGCAACACCTCTTATCACAAATGTTGCGACATTTGATGTATTTTTAAAGTACCTGTTCCGGGAGTCATGTGATTATGCTATTTTTTCTCCTTCCCTCTCTAAAACGGATTTGGAAAAACTCCTGTAATAATAGAGGAAAAATAGAAAAGTGACCTTAAGCACCTTAAACATGAGGAGCTTAACAAGCACACACTGTTGTGTCTTGCTAAAAAGTACAGTTTAACCTAAATCTGGTGATTTGGGGAAGGAGGGAGGATGATTTGTGCTTTTTTATTTTATTTATTTATTTATTTATTTTGCAGCTGACAGTACTGTTTGCCCTAGCAGATTATCTGCTCGAATCATTTTTATTTAGAAGTCGTGTGCACTCAAGCCCTCTGTTTCACTCAATATATATCGGCTTAGGAACAAGGGAGCTCCGGCAGTATCACATCTCATTTGTGCAGTTAGAAGAGGAATTATGCTGTAATAGCCTATTTCTGAATAAGAGAAACACCTGATTTGGGGAAGGAGGGAGGATGACTTGTGCTTTTTTATTTTTTTTTATTTTTTTATTTTTTTTTGCAGCTGACAGTACTGTTTGCCCTAGCAGATTATCTGCTCGAATCATTTTTATTTAGAAGTCGTGTGCACTCAAGCCCTCTGTTTCACTCAATATATATTGGCTTAGGAACAAGGGAGCTCCTGCAGTATCACATCTCATTTGTGCAGTTGGAAGAGGAATTATGCTGTAATAGCCTGTTTCTGAATAAGAGAAACACTTTAATGATGACATATACAACGTGCAAGGAAGTGGTGCGAAGGATTTGCCATAAAATCCTGAGCAGCAATAACACCAGTGTTGTGTACCACATCTACCAGTAGTGATTTCAGGGGACAATTCAGTTCTGAGTGGATGTTTCCGTTTGGCCAGATGCACCCATTGAAGTTTCCAAACTCCATTGAAGTTTCCTTCCGGAGCATCCTTGGTCTTGCTTATCCATTCGTCCCATGCTTGCTTGGGATGAAGGACTGTTGCCTTTGGTCCTCAGGTCTGCCTGTGTCACTGCTCTTCAGATGGATCTTTCCTTAATTTCCAGAAAAGCCAGGTAGAATAGATTTTTATCAGTTTTATCAACCCAGCCTGACTGAAACAGTGCACAAGCATCACCCAAATAGCTGGGATGAATGATGGAGAGAAGGAAGGAGTAGAGCTAGAAATAGAGCTAGAACGGGATCATCAGTTAAGTGGACAAAAAAAAAAAAAAAAAAGGTATTTTAGAGCAAGTCTCAGAAGAAATGGGTTGAAAGTAAGAGAGAAAAAAAAAATGGAAAGTTCCCTGGCCATACTATGATGAAAAGCTAGATGTTGCCCCTTACTACAATAATTTGGTAGCGAGCACTAAGCTCTTAAGTACCTTTCACAAAGCCCAGTGTGGCCCCCTGACAGCCTTCGAAACTCAGCATGAAAACAGTTTACTTCTTTATATAAGACCCCTCAAGAAATGCAATTAAAGCTGTGCTGGTCACTTCAGTTTTCACAGGAAAATACCTGGAAATGCCACAGCAAAAATATAAAACAGTTTTTGCCCTGAAAAGCGGACAGGCTGGGGGGTAATGGGATGGGAGAACAGCTGCAAAATTAAGCCTGAAATCTTTCAATAGAAGCCAAAATAAAGTGGAAATATTTGCCACCAAAGGTCTCTTAAATAGAGTAATCAGAATAATGCAGCATCTTTCCTGTCCCTCTTGCCCATCCTGCATGGAGAAACAAGGTACCAGAGGAGTTCTGCAAGTGGTTACCAGTTGTCCTGCGCAGGGTGTATAAGGGTCAGGGTGCATAGGCTCTCTATTTGCTGGATCCACCTTGCAACCTATTGAATTCCTGCCCCTAGCACCTCCAGCACGATTTAGGGAGATTGTGCCTTGTGTGACACTTGTCAAATTGCTATAGGACTGGCCAGAGGTCAAGTCAGAATTAATAAGATCAAAGTGGTCTAGCTCTACTCCACTAAGTCATTGGCAGGTTTTCCCTGCAAATCTTTATGAGTCAAGGCCTCTTTTCAGTGGTGGCCACTGATAGAACTAGAGGAAACGACCAGAAACTAAAGCATCAGAAGTTCCACAGAAACTTAGGGAAAAATTTCTTAACAGTGAGGGTGACAGAGCACTGGAACAAGCTGCCCAGAGAGGTTGTGGAGTCTCCTTCTCTGGAGATCTTCCAAACCCGCTTGGATGCAGTCCTGTGCCACGTGCTCTAGGTGACCCTGCGTGTGCAGGGGGGTTGGACTAGATGACCTCTAGAGGTCCCTTCCAACCTTAAGCATTCTATGATTCTAGGAAGTCCTGGTCCATCTAAGTCTCTTCAAACTCTGGGACTTGTTAGGGATCTACCTGAGCAAGTGAAGGATGGCCAGGCAGCACAAACCAAAGTCTATGGAGCACCTGAGGGACCTCCCTGTGTAGCGCATGCTCCCATCTACATGGTCCTGAGGGGTCCCCAGCCAGAAGGGAGAGGATCACGTTGATCAGGAGCAGAACTGGTAATACCTGGAGAGCCAGGAGCAGAGCCGGGAGTGCAGGAGGTTGGTCCAATACAAAGAGATGCCCAAATCGGGTGGGAGCTGGTGTCCAGAGCCCCTTAACATAGATCACACATGGTGCAATGCAGAACTAACAAGGCATTTCTCTGCCTCCTGTGTGATGCTGATTCTCCTGCAGTTATATATATGGTCTTCTTTTTGTGTTCGCTCGCAATCAGTGCAAGGCATTAGGGACTGCATGTTAGGTTTTATCGTGCTGGGCAAAGCTGCTCAGGTTGTTTTATCTTGCCTGCTGTGCCAGACAAAACAGCAAGAGACTGAAAAAAAAAAAAAAAAAAAAAAAAGCTCCTTTTAAATATGCTGACAGTTGGTGAAGCTGACGCGGAAATCAGGAATGTTGATGATGAGATGGTGGGCTGGGAAATTTCTGTGGTCTGAATCACTTAATGCATTTATAGGCATTGTTTAACAATTTCGTTTGAGGTGGTCTTACTGACAGCCTCCTGACTTAACTCGTCAGTGTGTCGATACCACCAGGAATGTGTAAAATAGTGATCTCTGGATGGGCTGTGGATGGAGCTTCAAGGAATTTCTAAACCTCTTGAAAGTCACCCTCAGACTTGTCACGAAGCTTTCAATTTCACTGTAAGAGCAGGATGGTTTTGTGGTCTATTTACCATGGCCTGTGGACATCACACAGGACGTTTCTCCAGTCAATGACATGCACACAACAGTAGTGTTACCAAAACAACATGGTCTGCTGGACACCATTTGAGACAAAAAGGTGAGAAAGGGGAATTGCATATGACAGAAGTTGTCACTTAAGGTGGGATTCATTTGTCCACATTTGGATTAATGTGACCTACTTTTAGATGTCTACCTGCACTAAGTATGAATTGAGAAAAAAATTGAGACAAGTGGGTATGTGTTGTAAATATCTGAAGTTGCAAGAACTGCAAGACAGAAATAGAGGTGATATGAGAACACAACATATCAGTGTCTCACATCATTATACCTAGAGAGGCTCATTTACATTGTAGGAATCATCCTGCTGCCACCTGTTTTCTTTTTTATCTACGTGGGTTGCAATGAACTGAAAAGATGAACCTGTACGCACAAACACACCGCCTAGATCCAGCTCATCTCTTATATATCAGACTTTTCTCTCCCTGTTGAACACAGTTTTAGAGTTATACTATGGCCAGAAGAATCCTAGAAAGTTTTCCTGTCTTTGCACAGTGTCATCCCCTCTAAAAAGCTTTGCGCCAGTCCTGGAGCCTCACCACATGCTGCACAGATGGTTGCACCAGGGCAAGATGCTAGGTCTCACCTGCACTCTAGTCTGCTGTGTTGTTGCAGACTATGTTGAGGCAGGACACTGGAGAATCAGGCCAGCAGACTGCATAAGATGGATTGAACCCTGCCTCTGTATTTTGTACATATTTTCAACACTTTAAAAAAAATCTTTAAGAGCTGCAGTTTAGTCCTTTCAGCAGGTCTTGGGCTGCAGCTCCGAGCTGCTAACCCATGATGACAACAATTGTCAGCTCCTATTAAGATTAAGATAAGGGCTTTATCAGACAAATTGGTGTGGATGCTGCGGCCCTAATGTTATTTTAAGTGACTCTGTCTCCAGTACACACGGATTTATGCAAGGCAGGAGCTACTCTTCCAAAACCCAGGCAGCAGGATTTGGACTCTGGCTGTTAATCCTGTTCTCACAAAGAAACCTCCTCCTCTGTAGGAATCACGTCCTGCTTCTCAACAGTGTGCATGATTATTCCATTTCCTTTCAGTGGACGGCACGTTTCAACACTTATTAAATTGCTGTTTTTCTCAGCAGGGTCTGTGAGACTGTTCTATTGCATCCCAAGAAGCACAAATCTCCCCCTGTGTTGGTGATAGCTAGTACCTGATCAATAGCAATGCAATCTTCTCTGCTGAGTTTTTAAGACAGTCAACTGAGCAAAAATCAGTAAGAGTCATTTGATTCCCTTAGAGGGATGTTCTCTTACACCACCTGAGGATCTGGTCTCCATATTCGCTTTACTTTATACAATTCTGACCTTTTAGACATTCATTTAATAGCAGTGAGAGCACAGGAATTTGAAATGTCTGGGTTGGGATATCTTTTGTCATTGCTGTTTTTGTAAGTGCTTCATAGGAAAAAAAAGGTGCTGCTGAATTAGCTGTAATGCGTGATACCAGGTAAAAGCCTTCTTCTGAATAGCACCCAATATCTTCAGTTGTCTGTCCAAGCCTCTGTAGTGCTGCCCTGTAATGACAGCTTCTTTGTAGGTGAGTTGGTCACATGCTTTGGGCACAAGAGCTGAACTCTATGATGAGGACAAGTGTCCTGGATTGGATCAAGTGTCCTGCCTATGTGCTGTCCCTTGGGATGGCGCTGACTGATGCTTAGACAAGACTGTAAGAACTGGGCCAGTGTGAAGCGATATGGCCCAACAACCTGGGTCAACCTTTGGGGACTTTGCATCTCACGAAGGAGGAATGGATGGCAGATGCTGAGATGTTTGCAGTATCCTTCTTTGCATTGCTTCAGGAGCTTGTGGGAATATTTTTTCTTCACAGGGAGAGAGAACACCGAGAAGGACTGATCTGTGGAAACAAATGGGACTCCTTCAGTAGATGCCGCAGGCTGCATCCTGACAGCCAGGCAGTCTGCAGATAAACAAGAAAAAGTTTTGAGGTAAGCAAATGCCTCACATACCAGTAGTTATATCCCCCTGCAAAGATGTGCCTTGCCCAAGCTATTTTGCTGGGCTTCCAGGGGGAGAAAATGGATGTGGTGAACTACTCCAGCGAGACAGAATACTGCAGCCTAGGGGCCTGGGATTTGTTTTTGTGTCATTAAGGATGTGGGATGGGTACATGCGGACCCTGACTTCCAGCATTCACAGCTAAAAACTCATCTCGTGCTAATATCATCTTCCTTCCCTGCTATGCGACTGTAGCAGCCTCATGGAGCATCGTTCTACCTCCTCATGGGTGAGGACTGGTCACTCCAGAGCTGCCTTGGTTTGATCTACAGCTTGTAGCACTCTGCTCTCTTCTGCTGCCCTTTTGGGAGAGCTTTATCACTGTAATGCCAAGAATTACTCGAGACAAGGCACCGCCGATGAGTTCATTCTGGACACTCGCTTTCATTTTGCCACTGAAGTCCCTGCTCTGCAGAAGATGGGAAGGGCAGCTGGATTGCTTCTGACAAGAGCAATTTTTTTCCTCGTGTTTCCAGTTACAAGTTTTCTATTTCTTGGCACTTGGCCGTCTGGCAGAATTATTCTGGGCTTCATTCTCTGTGCAGGAGGTGCGAGTTTGAGGCTGCCTGCGGTACGGAGAGCTGGGTTGCTGAATAATACAGAAATACAGAGCTGGAAATCCTCATGCAGATGGCTTAGAGGCTCGGCTTCTGTTAGAAAGTCTGCTTGCCTCTCCACTTTGCAGCGTGAATATTGGTAAAATGAGTGACAGGCTACTGAGGACTTAAGAAGAGAAATGTCCACTAAGCCTGGGGAAAGCTGCTCTCCCTCCCCAGCAGAATTGGCAACAGTGTCCGAGAGACAGAAGTGACAGCCAGAGTACTGCAGAAAGTTAGAAAGAGACAGAAAGCAGGAAACAACTATGGAAAACCAGGAGTGGCTGAAGTAGTAGCTTTTAGATCCAAGCTTTTCCATGCAGAAACTACAGAAGATCCCAAACCAGGCTGGTGTGTAGGACCTGGCAGACTACAGTGGTGAAATAACGCCAAACCAGCATCACAACAGCTCGCAGCAAAGGCCAGAGGCAGGCGGCGGTGATAAAAACTGGTTCCCAGGCATCAGCTGCTGCAAGGATTTTTGGGCAGAGTGGTGCAAATGATATTGCCATGGCGGAAAAATCTGTAACAGCCTTGCTTTTCTGCTCCCACCTTAGGTTGCTAATTCACGAGCTGGATTGCTGTGAAGACCCGTCTTGTGTTGCTGCTGATCCATGGCTCCATGTTATCTGGCTCCATACATGGGAAAGCAGACCCACGGCGAGCTGCAAAGAAGCAAAGCAATTTTAGGCAATCACAAGCTGTTTCTTCCCAAAAAGAAAGGCCTGAGATTTTTTTTCATTAAAAGATAAACTTGAGAAGTCAAGAGCGGAACAGGTCTTGGAGTCCGTGACACCAGTTTCAGCAGAAGGGCTTACAAGCACTATGCTCACTTTCCCCTTACTCCTATCTCCCCACAAAAAATATACTCTCACCGAACTACTAGGTCATATAATGTTAAGACTAGAAAATGCAAATCTGGGAAGTGCAGTATGCAAGGTTGGATTTATAATTTGAATTCCTCTACATATGATGCAAACTCTACCTTGCTGATCAGATGCTGTATTTTCCAGTTATATCCTGTGGCGGAATAACAGGTCTACAGAATTTTTAAAACAAAAATCTTGCCACAAATCGACGAATACTAGGAAATTAGTAGATATTCCTATAACCTTGTTCTTGGAAATAATGGAAAAATTTCTATAGGTAAGGTCAACCCGAGGTAAAACAGCCTGCCTAGAAAATTTTCAACTACGTAGTTTCAGCTTTGCAAACTTGTAAGTTACTGCAAATAAGCTCTTGTAATGGAAAGTGTCAGGCAGCCTGAACTATAGGTTTTTTTACTTGCTCTGTGTATAAAGAGCCATGTTTACAAGGCACAGATCAACTTCTTGGGCTTCTCAGCAATTGTTTAAGAATTTATTAAACAGTTCTTCACTGGTGAAGTCACAATCCATAAACAGATCCTTGAAACAGAGTGATTTTTGATTGCATCCTAACCCCAAGCCTAGCTTAATTGGACCATCACAAGGCAATTTTTTGTTTCCTGAGACAGCTCCTTTTCTTTCTCTGTCCAGTTCAGTGAGAGGAATGGCCTCGATACGCTGCAAGATGCCCCATACTGGCGGCAGAGGGGTCATTTATCGTGTTCTAGAGTTGGCCAGCCAGTGACAGGATGGCAGTAGGACAGGGGAGAAGGTTCTTCACGCAGCACGTGCTGAAATAATCGATCTGCTTCACCTTACTTTCAGCATGGCTTCACTTAGGCGGGCTAGAAGTTAACAGGGAAGGGAAACTGGAGGTGTTTGCTGAAGGGAGATGCTCTGAAGGTTACTAAATGCATGGAAACTGGTTGAGGAAGCCAAGAGAGCTGGGAAGCTGGGATTGTGCTCTGGAGAGCTCTTGTCATACTATAGAAAAGTTCCTGCAGATCTTGCAAGGAAGGATGCTGTGACAAGGAGGAATATTTCTTGCTCAGAGCAAAATCCTTTTGCCGTCTCTACAAGGACTGTAACAGAGAAGTAGAAAATCACTCTGCCTGTCCAGTGAAATATCTTATCTGTCCTTCCTTCCTTCACTGTATGACTGCCCACAGATTTCAGTGAGTCTGTCCTCAAAACAGCTTGGTGATCTGAGATAGTATTCTGATTTGGATGAAAAAGAGACAAGCCCCAGGGTGAATAAGGGCTGGATTTCAGCCAGCCCTTCTGAAGATCTGGCTCTTAATGTCACAGTAGGAGTTGCCAGATGCCTCGTGGTCAGGAACAAATTTGGCTCTTTTGGGGGCTTTCTAACAAATCGAGGTCTTTGAAATCTGTGGCCTGATAAAACTTGTCTAAAATCACATGGGCAGTCTGAGGCAGAGCCAAGTTTTTAAACCCTGCTCCCCAAGTATAAAGTCTAGTGACTTGAGGAGAAAGATGTCTCCTTGGAAACATTTATTTTCTGCAATAGTTTAGGTGGATAAATGGGTCCTTCCAAGTGGTAGCTTGGAAAGTGGAATACAGAAGGGATTCCATCTTCTGATGGGGTCTCTTTCTGTCTTTGCAAAGTTTCAATCATAGCTCAGAGTCTGAGTTCAACAAGCGTTTTAGGTGGGAAAACACCAGTGGTCTCAAGTGGGAGATGTCTTTCATGCCTCCTTGCCTCAGTAGCTTGGACAGCAATGAGTTTGAAGAGGTCACTCAGCAACCCTGAAGATACGACAAGGTCAGAGCATTTGCAGGGAGGTTGCATGCATTGACCAGCAGGTTGGGAACATTTGGCTGGAGGAGTTTTAAAAGAGTTAGGAAGTGGTCCCCAGATACAACCTCATCTTTCTTGGCCTTACCTGTCCAAGTGAGGCCAGCCCTTCCTCATACGCTTAACTTTAGATAGGATAAACAATAGCTGGAAATGATGCAGAAGATGGCCTCATTTAGTGTATGAAGGCTGACTGGGAGCATTATCACTCATGGCCTGGTTGATGCAGGATTGACAGGTTATGTGTTGTATTGTAAAATAGTTTCAGTCACGTTCTACACTGGTGCTACATCTGGGAGGTGGTAGGGGTAAGATGGGGAGAGGACTTATTTGGAGACAGTTTAACTTAATGCCTAAAAGGAATTAAATAGAGGCTCCTCTTCACCTAGCTTTTACATGAACTTTTATGAGGAGATGCTTCTGCAGAGAACTCAAAGTCTAGGCTACTATTTACATCCACACATTAATAGATTAAGTGCCAGGTCTGTGGTCTTTAGTGCTGGTCCAGTGTCCTTGGAGGAGCAGAATTCATGTATTCAAGACAGTTTAAAACGCTTGCAGATGTGGAGATCCACCTAAAGAGCTCAATAGATAGAGCCTATACAACATGTATAGAGAGAACAGACTCAGTACAGCCTCTCTGCTTGAACTCCAGAAATGACACCTTTGTGTCAGACCTACAGAGGACCTGGGCATGATCTGAGTGCCAGATTCCAGGATCTGTCCACAGTTATAGGGTATTTCCTCAAAGGCTGTTTTCAAAGGACCTAATAGACCTACTGTCTTGAACTTGAGCTCTCTGCCTGATGCTTTAGTTAGATAAGGTAATGCTTTAGTGAGGAAAAAGGAGGCTATATCAACTGTGGTTTTGACATGACTGCAAAAGATGCTCTGGAAGACTGTGCCCAGACTAGTATCAAGAGTTAATTGAGGAGGGTTCAGAGAAGAGCCAGTAAAATTTTTCAAGAAGTGGGAACCTGCTTTATTGTGAGAAGCTGCAGGTTATTTAGCTTAGCAAAGAGAGGCTTAAGAAACAACTTTATGCTGGAGCATGGATGACTACCTGGAGAGCAACAATTAATGACTGAAATTCTTCTAGTTTGAAGGCAACATATTGGAGTCAGTGAATGGAAGCTCAAGCTAGAGAAATCAGACCGGGGAAAAATGCAGCTTTTTAGCAATGAGGATATTTGAGCATAGGAGCAGAGGACAGAGGCTCCGTTGCATTAGTCGTCTCTAACAGGGTTTGTACTGAGACTAGCTGTGTTTCAGAAGCAGGGATCCTTGTTTGATCATGGCTGTTGGATCAGAGGTGGAAATCGATGCACAAAGCTCATGAGTTAGACTGGCCAGAAGGGCAGATAAAACAATCACAGTTATTTTTTTGTGTGAGTGTGTATATGTGTGTGCTTTTAGGAAAAAAATCTATGAATCCCCAATGTTAGAGTTTTTGGAGGAGTGGGGGAAGCTAAGAGGGAACAGAATCAGTTTTAGGCTGTTACAGATAGTGCAGCAGAGCAGTATAAATCACCATAATCAAAACAGAGCTGCTTTATGACACTGAAAGCTGAACAATGAGCCTTCATATAAATCCACTCCACTTATTAGGCTGAAAAGCCCAGATAGTCAATATTCACATTAAACATCCATCAAAAAGTGCTTCACAGATTGCACTCCCATTTGGGATTTTCTCCATTTCATAGTCAATTGAAGCTGTGTAGCTGATGACTGCTATTGGGTAACATTACCTTCACGGGATGTAAACTCACCTGGGAAAGAGAGGCTCAGATCTGCAGAGAGAACAAATGGAGGTAGCTCGGAGCAGAGCTGCTCCTCTGAAGGACTCCTCTTACTTGTGGGCATTGGGGATGGCACATACAAACATGAAGACATGAAGAATATTCTTGGCATTTATCAGGAGATGGCATTGCCACTTCTTGGGACAATCATGCCCTATCCTACTGATAGTTAGAGAAGAGCCATCCCCCTGTTCCTGCAAGAGGAAGGTGTCCAAGAGCTGCCCCCAAGCTGCCATGCATTCACTATCCTGGTTATCGTGCATGGCCTCAGACTTCAAACTTCCATCTCTTCCCCTTCCCTTTTCACTGCCACGTCAGGGAAGGGTTTTAAATGCTGACCAGGGAAGGTGTCCGGTCAGAGCTAAGGCAAGGTTTGACTGGAAGAAGGAGAAGCTCCTCAGAGGGAGTGAGAGCTGAGCACGTCAACCACGGGTCACATCTTTGATTCAGCCACAGCATAAAGATCACCAGTGTTGTAAAGGAGGATGTGGAGAGTCCGAGGATATTTTTTCTGCCAGATAAAATAGACTTAATGCAGGAAGTGGATATAAAAAGGGATGAGAAAGAATAAGGGAAAAGAGGGAAAACTAGAAATAGATGAATCGGTGCCATAAAGACTTGGAGAAAGCACTGTTACATTGTGCATCACTTAGTGCTGTCTCTGCTGGCAAGCATGCTGGATCATGTGTTAAATGGAGCACTAAAAATTCCTGGAAACTTTTGTTTATTAAGCTTCCTGAACTACATTTCCCCATTCTTAAGCAGGGATAATATACTCGAAGGATCCAAATTTTAGTTAATTAATGGGTCGTGGCATACTCTGATGCTGTGATAATGAGCCCCACTAGTAAGTCCATGCTTAAGGCTTTGATTCAGTGTGTTTTATTTAGGCATCTAACTTGGGGGGCAGGATCACCCATGAGGCTATTGAGCTTTTTATCCCCCTTCTGCTGGCTATGTGGAGATTTCAGTACTCTGTTTTGGAGGTGGATTATAGCCTTCTCCAAAGCCAGAACGTAAAATGTTGGCACGTTTATGTCTAAGGTGGATTCCTAAGCTGCAGTAAATATCTTATAACTTTCCCACCAGATCTGGGATTCTGTTTCTCCAGTGGGATTTGGACAGTGTATGGTAGAGGCATCCTGGTGCTATATTGTACACACAGGGAGACGCCCCTTTGGCTCAATCATTTGTTCAAGGAGCAAGCACTGAGTGAGGCATAGCCCTTGGGAGAGGGTGGAAAGGGTGCATCATCCCATGCCTGGAGTTTAAATCACAGCATGCACACATATATATGCAGAAGAAAAAAAATCCAGTGGCAAAGAAACATTCCTTTTGTTATTTTCTTGTTTTTAAGTACTGGCCCTACAGCTTTCTCCATGCTGCCCTTTTAAACCGAGCTTTTAAATAGCACAAGCTAGTGGAGAGAGAGATGTGAACATCGTTTGAATGCAGGCTGAAGGAGGTCAGAGGAGTTGTTCAAGGACAGATGGAGGTCTGGCTGTGGAAGACACTAATAATTCCACCCCTGGAAGCCTTTTGGCTGGAGGGCTGAACCCTCTACTGACAAAAAGACCCCATGGATAATAGAAGAGGATTATTTTGTGCAAGAATATGTTTTGTCTAGTGCTTAGCTCTAGGCAGATGTCGAGGCAGATGAGATGAGACTCATGGATACTCATCAGCAGGATGGTGAAAGCAGCCAGGAGCTCTGATGCGGCAGGGAAAGGGCCAGCATGAAGGTCGCTGCACCATGCTTGGGTCAGGGTGATGTGTGGGATGTGGGATGGAGCCAGCAGCCTTCTCACCCTTCCTTGGACAGAACTGGGCTCAGCAAGGAAGATAGGGAGCCGGCATGGCCAAAAGCACCCTGTGAGTCACCAGAGCCCTCAGAGGGAAGTCCTGGGGAAAATGCCTCCTTGAAGGGACTCTGAGTCACCCGGTCACTGATCTTGAGGCTTTAAAGCCGTGGAGGATGGAGACAAATGGGAGGAAATGTCCTTTCTGTGTCCTCTCTGCTTGCAGCCTCTTCTGCAAGTTCCCTGCCCTGGAAGTAATTGCAGCTGGGTTTTAGCTGGGTGAAGAGTTTACTCCGCTTGTTGTATTAAATGACTCCATGGAGATCTTGACACCATGCAGGTTGTGACAGGTGGGCTGCTTCCCCATTGTAAACGCATTTTCCATCTTCCTTGCTGATAGCAACTCATGAGGGAAGCACTTCATCTCTTCAGACTGCATAAATAAAAGATTATGTGGTGTTAAGGGGATGCTTTGCTCAGTCACTGAGCTCCAGACCTTGGACATGGGTGGTTGCTGTGTGCAGCAATAGGTTGGCCCAAGGTTAGAGTAGGAGTCTGGGGCAGAGCCAGGATTTTAACATCTCCACAGAAAATCCCCTTTCTCCTCTTTCTGCTCGTATTATCAGATTTTCCTTAGGTAATTCCTCCTTGGAATTGAGTTGGTGGATCTTCCGATTTTTCACTTTGTTGAGACTTTTCTTTCATTGACTCTTTAAAGACAAGTCACAGAGTCTTGAAATAAGTTCACTCATCCCCTTAGAAATCCCAGCAATTCTTATCTCCTCTTTGGCACTGGCTGGAAGATGGGAAAAAAGGAGGGGGAATAATAATAATAAAAAAGAAATCAATACATCTTTTGTATGATTTTCCACAGCTCACCCATTCTCCATGCTCTCTTTACACTGCCTATCAGCTGGAGAAGATAAGGTAATTTACTTGGTGGCAATACATCTGCCCTTCTGGTCTATAAAAGTCCTAATTTATTAGCAGAAGTATGATGCACACAAACCAGTAGGCTGTGAAGAGCTATTTTTGGAGCATTTCAGGCTATGAGGATGGATTTTTTTTCTTCCCATTTTTATGCAGAAATATAAACATACGCACATAAACATGCGTATATCCAGGTGAACTGTGTTAAATGTCCTTAGGGCTCCCCAGAATGCAGGGTCCTGTTGCTGGAGCAGGGTCTCTACCACTAGATGATTGACTCCATGCTGCCAATTGTCTGGATTGACAGTTGGGCAGGATAGCTGTATTGAGGGTCATGGAGAAGAGGACGACAACTGGGAAATGTAAGGCACAACCGAGGCAGTCCAGAGCTCCCAACACAAGTGAAAATTCAGACTTTGAGGGCAGATGCTGGTGCATCCCAGGGCAGCACAATGCTGAGGTCCATGAAGGGCCTAGGGGATGGAGGGAAGCTGTTCAACAGCATACAGCTGGGACATCAGGGATATGTATATTAAATAAGAAAAAGAAGAAGAAGTGTCTTGAGGTACTAGCCTGTTTTTCCAATAAGTGCAGGTAGAAGTGGGATTAGAGAATTTACAGCTGTTTTTAAAAAAATATCATGGGTAAAAAGTGGGGAAAAAAATACGAATTTACAGCTTTTTTTTTAAAAAAAAAATCATGGGTAAAAAGTGAGGAAAAAATTACATGCTAACAACATCCCCCACTGATCAGCTTTAACTACAAAAGCAAAAGAATTGGCCTTTTAAAGGTCAATCGAAGTGAAAACCTTTGCAGAAAATCTCTTAAACGCTCAAATCTTTCAATCGCTTTGCCTCAGGCCCCCGTCCCCAGAGCCAGCCTTCCCCTCCGCTGTGTGATAAGAAGCAGAACCCCTTCCTCCCTGGCCCCTGTGCAGGTGCCGGTTCCCATTAAACACAGCTCTTTGCCCCTGCTCTGGCGGATCGTCCTCTGCAAATGCCCTGTTGCGTTTCTTACTCTGAGCTGTGGCTACGGCAGAGAGAGGAGCAAGGAGACACAGTTGCATGAGGAGGGGGACATGGGAACAGATGGCACCTGGACCATGGGGGTGGTGGAGGAGGAGTGATAAGCTGCATTTATTTTGGGGGGTTCTGATCTCCAGGGGCTTGACCCTAAGGCTCTCTGAGAACTGAGCCTGCAGGAGATGTAGGTATCAGCCGAGAAGGGAGGCTCTGTGGTTGAAGCGGAACATCTTGGACGAAGTCCCTGCTTTGCCACAGTTTCACCATGTGGCCTGACCTCTGAGGCAGAAGAGATGGGAAGGAGGTGCGTTTCCAAAAGCGATTCCTCCCAGGGCTTGTTTTGGCTGCAAACTGACCATAATGGAGAAAAAAAATAAGGATCCTTCCATCCTCTGAGCCATCTCCAGCCAAATGTTCTCAGCACTGGATGACAGCCCACGAGGATTGTAGCTTTCCTTACATGCAGCAGCTCCTACATGACGTTCTCCCTGCTTTTTCTTACCATCTCTGCAAGAAGTTGTTTCTTCCCTCTGCAAGGCTCAGGGTGGGATTTTACCATTTTATTTATAATAGTAAGAATAATGTGATGATGGTGAAGATGGAAGTCTGTGGGTTTGTAGAGAGACAAGCCGCTCTCCAGCAACTCCTGCTGCTTTTATAGCCACCTGAGCTGGTGGGGTGTAGCATAATGCCCTCCGTGCTCCTTTCGCACAAAAGCCACAGCTCAAAGTGACTATTCACACATGCTGTTTGCTTACAGAGAGCAGTTACTAAGATCTACTGTGCATTTGTTTTGCTGGAAAAAGACCTCAGCCTCAAAAGCTGGAAAATAGAAGAGCTGTACCCTTCCAGAACGAGAGGCAAACATCCTAGCGAAGGCTAGGAGAGCTGCCTGATGTGGAACCAAAAATTTTATCAGGGGTGGGACATTCCCATGGGAGCCCACATTGCAGGGAGAAGGACATTCCCAAAGTCCCTCTGTTTAGGTTTGGAGATCTGCATGCCTTGCCAAAGATCAGCATTGCCTGATGAAGCCGAGCAGTGGGAGAGGGACCCTAGAAGACAGTGCAGAAGAGGGAGCTGGTCGATGCATGTCCTCAGGAAGGCATCCAGTTTTGTCTCTGTTCCTTTTGAGCACACATGTCATCCATCTCTGCTGAACACTAACAGGTCTCACTGTGAGGATGGACTGGGTCAAGGGACTGGGGTCCGAGTGGACGTCTGTGATGTGATAACATGGCCAGTGAAGCTAACACTGCTTCATCCAGTTTGGTGAATTTGGCCAACATGTGCAAAATATTTATGGAACAGAGAGGGGTTTAATTGAGTAAGCACATGTAATTGGGATTGTATATGCCTTATTTCCTGAGGAAAATAATAGGTAAAAATAGCTTCCCTCTGCTCTTGCACATGTTCACACACGCACATGGTTTTATCTTCACCCTGACATCAGTTATTCTCTTATTTGTGAAAGACAGAGGCAGCCTGAAGTTCTCACTGTGTGGGCAGTGACATTGTTGTAACTATTGCTTGTTCCTTAAGGATATGTTAGGGGGTACTGCTGAGGTCTTCTCTTCCTCCTGAGAAGATTTCCCATGCTCTCCAGCCTCTCTGGACCAAAGCACACGGCCTGTTGCAAGCTGATACCTGGATGTAGATAAAGGATGCTGCACCCATGGTACTCCAGAGCTGATGGAGAGGTCAGGGGAAGCTCAGGATCAGTGTCATCCCAACAGGCCTGGGATGGGATTATTGGCATTTCCCCTATTTAGTTATTTATGTCTGTAATAATTAGGTCCATAATAATTATGAGATTGATCTGAATTTAAGTTTTGGAGCCTGATTTAAGCATTAGGCTCTCTGTCTGCTTGTCCATGCACACATAGGGCCACATTTTAGGGTGTTGTCAAGATCCGAGGCAGTTCATCTGACTGTCTGTTCACTTACATGGCTCACATTGATGGTTTCTCCGGGGAGGATACCTGGAAAAAGAATCACTATCAGATGATCGTTCAGGCAGGGAAATGGACATCCTCTTTGCACATTGAGTTGTGTTCTGTTAACCTGCTGTAAGTAGACAGAGCCCAGCATTTTTGAGCCTCAGAGTGTATGTATGATACCCCTCTTCTAAGCCCTTCTGACCCAATTCTTGCTACAAGACCATAACGTTTCACCCTTCAGGCCTCTCTCCAGCACTGGGAGATGTGCAGTCAAGGTATATGAGAAGCTAGCTCCTATAGTTGGTGAGAGATAGACCACCTAACCTCTAGGCTGGGTTGCCTCTCTGTCTTCAGGACTGTACCAGGTGGTTATAGTTGTTTATGGTTGTGTGAAGAGATTCTCTCGAGAGACCACAGAGAAAATGCATTGACTGAGTTAATCCTCCATGTTAATTCCACATCCTTCTTCATTTAATGGTTGTTTGGAGCAACTGCCTTCCATGGAGAATAATTAAAGCCATCTTAGACGGATTGGCCACAGCATGAGGTGATGGCTGAAGGTTCTTTAGTCCCAACCTTTTAGCTTTGTGAGAGGGCTACAAGCTTTTGTCATCGATCTCTCTCCCCTTATTTTTGCAGATCATGCTGTCACGGCAGCAGGAGCTCATGACTCTCGTCTCCTTTTCATGCATGAGCCTGGGAGGAGACATTTGACTGCCGGACACTTGGCTACCGCATTAGCCAATACTGAATGTTAGGCCTGTTCTTGCCCCAGGCTGCCAGATAATCCACTGTGGGCCTACCTGCAACCTCCAAGCATGGTTTCTCTTAAGAAGGAAGTGGAAACATGCATTTTCCTTAATGGGACCTGTCGCTGGCTGACCAATGAAATGATCTCAGTCATTTCAAGGTGCTGGCTGGGGAAATTCTAGTTGGTAAAATCCAAAATCCAGGGATGTGTAAATAGCTAATTGGTCTAGAAGATGATTGCATGGCCTCACCCTGGTTAAGTGACTAGAATAGCCATAGCTTTAAGGGACTGGATGGAAATTAGGGGATGATATCTGCCTAGACATTGGCATCTACCTTTTCAATTAGAGCCCTGAGGTCAGCATGTACAATATTATTCTGGGGTATTTTATTCATCCATTTTAAAACGGGGACAATGCGGCTTGGTGTGTTCTTCAGTGTAACTCTTGAGGGACCGCACCAAAGCTGATGATTCAAGCGACAGCAGTGCCCAGGTGTCCGGCCTCCTTCCCTCCTATCTGGGTTGCTGGAGGACACTGCTTGCAGGGTGTCAAGGCCTGTTTAGGAGTGGCAGATAACACTGACAGCAGTACAAATAGCAGCGCTGCTATTCTCAAGGGAGCTTGGGCAGATGCAAAGTCATAGCAATCTATTTTGGGCTGTTCTGGCTGAAGGAGAAATGATGATTCTCTTCTGTGAGTTAGAAAGTCAGAGTTCATTGCGATCCAGGGAGGAGAAAGGGACCTTTAGTTCTCTAAGGCCGAGCAGCTGTCAAAATATCCTCCTTAAAGAACAGCCTTAGCCCTTCCTCATGTCCTTTAGGGTTTATCTTCGGGAAGGAAGAGCTGGCCCAGCCTGACAGATTGGGTCATCTGTGGGCGCCAGCCCCAGATCCCATCTCCAGAACTGTTCAGGGAAGGAAGCATGGCCATCACCTCGACTGTCTGCAGCACATTGCATCCCTTTACTCCTCTCTCCTTTACTTATCTTGGCAGCCAATTTGCATCTGTTCCAGGCTGGAAGATCCACTTACATCCGCCTTTCCCAGACAGCAAAGAGCTGAGCAGTGTATGGGAGAAAGGGGAAGATGCCTCTGCAAAGAATACTCTTTTTCTCTGTGAAATATTGTAGGTGCTTTTTAATAACAGCATTAGAACAATCAGGGAGGCAGCTCAAACTTTCAGAGTAAAAGGACCACTTGGATATGTACAGAGACAGTGAAACAAAGGCATTTCTGGTTGAATTGCCCTGCCCAAGGTCACAGCCCAAGCTGGGAGCCAAAGGATTTTGAGTTGTTAAAATATGTTGTGAACATTCTGCACCAATGAGAATGCAAACGGTGGTTGCAGCTAACCAGGTTGACTCGGAGATGTTACAGCTTGGTTTCCATAGGAAATGAGTGTTAGTGTTAGACACATCTTCCATGTGTCTGCAGGTGACTCCCATCTCCCCCTCCTGCAGCAGCTTCTGACTTGGTGAGGCAAAGCCTGGGGGCAACAGACTCCATTTGCTGCTGGGTCGCAGGGTTCCCCACTGCTTCCTTCCTCCTAGCTGCACATCAGGCACTGGGAGAAGCAGGTGCTGTTTGCAGCCAGTCCTCCTGGCACCAGCTGTTCGCACATCTGTTGGCTGTAGTGCCTCAAAGGCAGAGCTTGCCCTGCTTTAATGAACAAGGCATCTTGCAGCACATCCAGACACCATGGGCAGCTTTGTATGAGGGACACACTGGGAGTCCTGATTTATTGGTTCCTATTGCTTCTCTCCCTCCCCTTCTTCCTTGCTGCTCCCGAGATGCTGTGAGAGGCCAGACAAGCTGCTTTGTTTTCCCTCCTTCGTGCACATCTCAGCTGACAGCCTTTGAGATGCTGCTGGTTTGATAGGTAATATTAGCCTTGCTTAGGTCTGCCACGGTCTTCAAGGTTATCACTTCATCTCATGGCTAATAACAACGACCTGCTCTGTGCCTCTGTTACAGGCTGCTGCTGTCACTGACCCTGAGAAAAACAATAAGGAATAATCTGGTATTTAATTATCCCATGAGTCTGTGCAGGTTCCTCGCAGTGGACAGAGTTGGAACCAGGCAAGGCAGGAAGACAAAAAGGCTTCAACTACCTCTGCTTTCCATTGCAGCATCTGCCTTGGTTTGTTCGGGCTGGCAAAGAGCAGGCAGTGTGAGAACTTCTCCTGCCTTCATTCCCTTGCTTCACTGATATTGAGGGCCCTAAGAAATAGCCCTGCTGGGTCAATCAAAGATCCCTCTGAGCCAGTGAAGTACCCTGCCCCTGACCACCAGATGAATAAAGAAGAAGCCAAAGACTTGAAGAGATTGACCTTTAGGGTTGCTGGCTAAGACACAGGGTGTGGGCAGAGACATCCCAGCTCCTGGAAAGCAAAATATTACCCAGGACTCTCATGCTGAATAACCACCTTCATGCTAGATCAGCATGATGGCAGCACGCTCCCGTTAGATGACTGCTCCTCTGAGGGTTCATCAGCTGGCAGAGGGTAAGGTCAACTGGAGCTACCAACAGTGGAATACAGTGGAATCCCTTGGTCTGAGCAAACCTGGCACTTGTGCATAGGAAGAGTTGTTGATGGTCACTCATAGATCTGAGACTCTCTGTGAGACCCCAGGAGGGATCAGCAGAGAAACCACCTCCTCCACTCTGGTTTTAGTGGTCTGACTGTCTTGGCAATCTCCACTGTGTCTCATTCTCCTTTCTCAGGATTATTTTCTGTTTGGGCTCTGGGGAGAAAAGGTACCTCCATGGCTGTCACCAGTCAGCCAGGGACAAGGTCAACCCTTCCCTCTCATGCGTCGCATTGCTGAAGACACGTGGGGCGAGTCCTCAGAGTTGTCTTCTTTGGGGGCAGGGGATGCTGTGTTGCCAAGGAGACCGGCACACTGGGTATCCTTGGAGCCCTAAATATACTCTTCAAAAGGAGGCTTTTGTGTGTGCCAGGCTCCCCACCAGCACGGTCGCCTTTGATTCCTGTGCTCGGCGCATCGCAGGACGGTGGCCGCGGATGCAGCTTGGTGCCGCTCGGAGGCTGCACCCCTTGGTCTGAGCTCTGCTGCCCAGTGCAGGCTGCTGCAAAGCGGGACAAGGGCTTGGAAGGGTGGACTCTGCCACTTTCATTCTCCAGCTCCTCTCCTCGCCCGAGGGTCTCTGGTTGCCCTTAGCAAGCTTCCACGCTTTTGTGAGAATATCCTGAAGAGCAAACATAACACAAAAAGAGAGAAAACCTTCCCCACTGAGCTGCCTCATAAACCTGCATTGCTTTGAAAGGCTAAAATCTCTTTTTTTTTTTCTTCTTTTGCAATCACGAGGCTTTAGTTTTCTGACCTTCAGCAGCCGGTGCTACCAAGATGTGGACCAGTGTGTAGATGGCTGTGGTGGTCTGTCCCTTATCTGTGCATCCTGCCAGCTCTGGGGGCTAATTCTGCAATTTGCTGGGCCTCCCTCCCTCCCAGCCAGCCAGGCTCCTAGCCCAGAGCAGGCTACAGCCAGGGTCTGGGCATCACATCCTCTGAGAGCCCCAGGCCTTTTTGGACCTCTTCCTCTGGGTTGAGAATTAGCTTGGCACCCTACGAGTTCATCCCCATCTCACAGTGTGGAGAACCGCATCCAATCCCTACCTCTCCAGACTGCTATCCACTGTCCAGGCTCTGTAAATCCTACAGGATGCACCAAAGGGCAGCCCCAGTCTCCCCAGCCATGGTGTCCATGTCTCCCCACTCACCAGACACCTGGTCTCCTGACCAGGGGAATGAAGCCAGGTCTGAAGGATACTTCTAGCCCTAGAAGACGATGAAAGGTGGTTGGACACAGGGTTCCTCCCTGCCCCCTTCTTTCCAAAAGAACCACTTTGACTCTGTCCTGCCAGGAATAGTTTCAATTAACAAACACTAATTTCACTAGACAACTCCACTCAAGACAGACACAGAAAAATTTTTGATGTTGGCCACTGAATACAAAATGATGAGGAAAGATTGCATGATACTTGACAGAGTTAAAAATCTCCAGGCAAGATTTGAAACCTTCTGATATACGTATTTTTTTTTCTCCCTCTAATAAAAGTCACCCAATTATAAATACTATTAGCCAGACAAAAACTGCTGGCTCAGACACGGTTTTCAGACACACCGATTTCCAGATGCTCGTCACTTCGGCTCGCTCCAGCTGCCACAAAAACAAATGAGCTGACAGCTTCAGAATTAGAAACCCTTTGCCACCTTCTCTTTGCTGGAAGCAATGAAAGCTTTTTTTGAGAGAGAGGGCAAAAAAAATCACATTTTTCCCTCCTCACATCTCAGAGGAGCTTAAGTTCTAAAATTAGGAGACTACCTTGAAAACCAGGTACTTTCACTAATTGAGTGACTGAATGTGGCAATAGGCACCCTTCACAATTGGGAACCTGTTTATGTTTTTTTTTTTTTAACATTCAGGGCCCTAATTCCTGAAGGTTTTGCTGGGACCCAGGCTCTTGCAGGTCTTAGGGGAGCATTTATAACATTTTGCAGCCATTAAGCTTATATTCACTAAGCCAGAAGAAAGTCTGCTGAGGAAGAAGGAACTAATTTTTAGCTGTTTTTATGATCTGAATGGAGTGGGGACAGAATCCTTGGTAGGTAGCAGTGCTGGAAGGTAAATGATTGCTCAGCATGCAGCATCGCATCCAGCCTGATTTTGGGAAGAGCCAGGAGCTTCCCACCAGCCATAACAGCACTGGAAGAAAGCATGAAGAGGGAAAGATTTGGCATAGTTGTTTTTTTTTTTTTTTTGGTTTGCATAAACTCTTTTTGAAGGCTGAAGGGACTTGGACGAGCTTGCTCTGGGGCAGACCCATGCGTTTAGTGCAGTCACTCCCAAATGTGAAAGCAGTGAGGTTGGAGGGGAAGGAACATCAGTGTGATAGCAGCAAGCTGGTAGCATATAAGAGTGTTGGGAGCCAAGCCCTGAGCCAGCCTTTGAGGAATGAAGAGATCTGTCTTCAAACAGGGCCCCTTCCTGGCAGGCTGTTGTGACTATTTGCATTTTCGAAACACTTTTGCGCTGAGTTCTTTGGATGTGCAGGGTGTTGTTTTCCTCTGATGGCAACATACAGCAGTTCTCCAAACAAACTGAACAGAGAAAACTTGGAAAATAAAATTAACTGTGCAGGAGAGAGCAAGAAGGCTTTATTTCCCCAGATTCAAGGTAGGATGGCAAAATATGATGGCAAAATTTGATCCTGGGACTTAACCAAAGAATGTAGGCAGCCCTTAAATGGTGATATGCATCCCACTCTTAGAACTTTGGAGTGGGGACAGATGTCGGTGAAAGACCACATGCTCGTAGGCAGAAAACATTGAGGATCTTCTCTCCTGACCTTAATATGGCTCTAAGCTCTTGTTCATGAACTCCAGAAGGACCGAGCTTAGTGTGGACATGTTGAGTCCTGATGCACGGATCACGGTATGAATATGTTTAGCTTGAGTCTGTCCATACATTACTGTGTAGGCAGATCCAGGCACCAGAGTAGCCCTTGAGCGGGGGAATGGCTTCTTTGCCTCTGTGTTTAGCCCAAATACTTCAGGGTGCTGGAAAGATCTCACTGCTTGCTGGCCCAGCATGGACAATCTCTATTACGATGATTTTGGTCATGGTTTTGGCTCAAGAGGGTAAGGCAGGCATAGCAAACCTCTAGTCCTTCTCTCTCATCACTCCCTGGTGAGAGCAGAGAGGCTGTTCAGTAACTCAAGGATATGGGTGGATTTGCATGTCCTGGGTGGTGCAAGGGAGAACAGATATGGATGCCACAGTTATCAGTGGATCCAGTAATTTTCTTATGATGTCATTTGTCCATGACTTGTCTTTCCTCTTCTATGGGGAATGAACCCATTGTAGAAGAGAAAGCTTGGTGAATGGCAATCAGGTACTGCAGCAACTTGACTTACAGACTAGGAACTCATCTTTTGCCGGAACAAAGACAAATAGCATGGAGCACTGTCATCTTGATATCCAAAAGGTGATAATGAAGCTGGCGTAGCACGAATGCCTGTGGACATGTCACCAGTGAATTCTTCCAGCTCACATGTGTCCTGATTGTGCTTGCAATGACCGAAGCACTGCATTCTCATAGCTGGACTTTGAGGCCTTCTGCAGGCTCCTTAAAGACAGGGGCTCAGGGTAAGGATCAGATTATGGAGCAAATGCATAACTATAATGGCAATATGTATGTACAATGCAGAGTCCGTCTGGTTTAGAATGAGATAGTCACAATGACTTCGAAGCATGGTCTTATTATGAATTCCCAGGTAACTCCTCCTTCTCCATAACCCTGCATCTCCATAACTCCTCCATCACCTTCGACCCTGTTACACAGGCTGTCCCTGTTATTTGGCTTGTTCAAAAGGCAGTGGTGGGAGAAACAGCCAAGAAGCTCCAGCTGGCATGGCTTGAACGTGTCTGCCCTGCCCTTTCACATCTTCACCCTGTGCTGTTGCAGAAGCTGCTGAATACAGAAGCACCCTGCCATCACCCACACAAAGACCGAAAAAACCTTCATTCTAAATGGCAGTGGTCCGTCAAGAATGTAGGGCACACCTCAGGAACCCCCCCAAAGCACTTATTTGGGATCATACACAGTAAAACTGTCACAGGAAGGTATCGCCTGAAACCCTGAAAGGCACAAGCAGAGGTTTTCAGTACTGACCAATATAACTCCCTGTGAACATTTTGTAAGTCTATGTAGAGTATCCAGGAGCAAAAAAAAAAAAAAACCCAAAAAACCAAAAACAAAAAAACCCTAGATCTCCTTCACAGCCATCTTCAGTAGCCACAGGAGCCCTTGACATTTCCTGCAGATCAAGGACATATAAAGATAAAGGTCTTGGTGGGCAATCCACAGAGTCAGTTCCAGATGTCCATAGCCAGGTTTCTGACTTCTCCAGTAATGACTCAAGAAGCTCTCTTTGGTGCTGGGACAACGGACACGCTAGCTTCATCCCAGGAACTGCAAAGATCTATATTGCTGCTGTGACAGGCTGATAGATTAGGTTTTTAGCTGATTAGAGCTCTTTGGGAAATCAGCACACCTGCATATTGCTGTTTTATGCCTCTTTCAAGTTCCTGATAAAATAATCCCCCTGCCTTCTTCCCTACCTTCTCAGAAGACCCGGCCTTGCAGTTGTACAAGCAAATGACATCCCCTCCATTTATAACCATCAAAGGGAAAGCAAGAAGAGGAGGGAAAAAAAAGAAAAATCTTCAGTGCTAAGAGCATGCATTAAAATGTTATTAAGTCTCTTGAATTTCACTTGCACAGCTGGAGCTGTCCCTGGTCTCTTCGGAAAACCAGTGATATGAATGAGCTGGAAGAAAGGACACCCCTTTGCCATTTTCTGTTTTCAAAGTATATCAGTACAGCATCTAGGTAAGACAAATATGTCACTGTATGTCCTGGATGATAATGACAGATTTCTTCTAGCCACTTTAGATAGGTGTATAAATAAACCGAATATATAATCGTCAGTACACCTGGGGAGTCAGCAGTCCACTTGCTTACAGCATCTCCTGCGAGGACCTGGAGGTGAAAAGTGAGGTGTTTTGCCTACTGTGTGAGTTGTGCTCAGGAAATGTCTCAGTGCCGAAGTGAGCCAGATTTTGTGGCTTTCAGATCTATTCACCCCAGAGCTAATGCTGCCCAGGCAAGGAGACAAAATATGTTCAATTTCTCCTAAATACAAGAAAGAAGGAACTGAATTCTGCTCCCTGGAAACCCTGGGTGGCCCCTGTGAAGTGTCTTCTTTCATCTGGCTTTGTCACAGCAGCCCAGGAGGGGAAAGGCTACAGCTGGTGGAAATGCTAGTCAGACTCCTTGATCCTGTGCACAGTTTGCTGTGATGGAGAGAGACATAAACACCTCCCCTTCGACATAGCTCCAGTGCTAGTGACAGCTCACTGAAAGCATCAATTTATGGCCTTTTTGTCAAAGACTTCCCCTTCCCCTCCATTTGCTTTTGCTTTGGTCTTCTGTTGTCCAGAGTTCAATACTCACTTTCTATAGGAATGGGGTTTCTTAGTGCTTGCAAGATCCCTAACCACTAGAAAATTGCATACTGTGATACTGTCCTGGAGTGATGAAGGGTCATGTGTCACCCAGTTACCAAGGAGAGAAATGGGATTTGTCAAAAGGCAGGTGACTCTCTAGTGTTCCTTGCATCAGGAGATGCATGTAGACCCAGATCAATCTCCGTCCTTCCCTCATGCTCCTACTAGGCTGTATCCAAGAGTCTTACCCTTTAGATCAAAGCTGTATTGTCTCAAAGCTCCACTCCTGGACCAGATCTTATGTGGCTAGTCAGGTCCTTCTTGAGACACCTTCTATGTAGTCCAAGTGTCTTGGGTTGCTGATGCTGTGAGATAAGCTGGGACTTAGGGTTCAAAAACTCAGAAGTCTTTCCTCTATGGTAGGACCTAGTGGTGTGAATTGTGACACAATGAACCATGCTCAGGACGCTATTTTGGAGATGAAGCCCTCCCATTGGAGGCACTGGCTATACTGGGGGGTAGTACGTGAGGCAAGAGCAATGGGGACAGTGCTCTGACTGTGCAACACTTTTGAGTATGCACAAAGGAGCAGCAGAGAGGACAGTGCGATGCTGGTCCTCCACATGCAGGGTGGATTTGTGGATAGGCAGGTCTTTCCAGGGTTGAGACACTCCTCCATCAAGCCCTGGGAGACATGGGGAGACAGTGTAGTTAGAACTGCTTATGTCTCACTGCAGATGATGCTGGGGCCTTGTTGTAGCCACACAGAGATCCAGCCGGCCCATGCCTTGACACCTTTGCATCATTCACCACCTTAATCCCGAGGTATGAGTAGCTCCAGCACCCCTCAGCTCAGCAGACTACACCTCCTGCAATGTGCACAGCATCCCCTGCAAGGAAAGGAGGACAGTGCGAGCGCATGCACATCTGGCATCTCCTTGGACCTGCGGTCGATGTGCAGGGAATAAAAACACCTTGTCAGTGCGTCATGTTTGGGGAAACCCTGAGGACAAACCTGACAGGCCACTCAGCCATCCTCACACGTCACCTCTTTGATTAAAGGCAAAGGGAGCACGGGAGGATGGGGAGGAAAGCCCGTGGAGAAAATCAAATCAAAATTCATGACAGCTCTGCCTTTTCATTTGATGATTTCAGGGCCGTTCATAAATTTACATATTTAATTAAATGCCACAAGCAAATGATTTTTCCATTAGGCTCTGTGTTCCTTATTACACTTCACAAGGCGTAAGTTCTCCTTGCTTGTGTGCAAGGCCAGATAACGCTCCCCTGACACTCAAGAAAGCAGCAGGAACGTATTTCCAGCGTTTTTATCGAAGTGGGATCTTTTTCTCTACTCCACCCTCCTTCTTTTCTGAGCAAGACAGAAAATAAAGAAAAGGGAAGTGTCCATGGAGTTGTATCCTCGATTCCCCTCCCCTGTGCCAAGGATGCCTTTGAAAGTGTGAATCAGAAAAAAAATGAAGAAAGGTAGGAAAGAGGAGACTCAAAGAGCCACAAGAAAGGAAAGAGGAAGATAAATAAATAAAGCCAAAGGGAAGGGAAGACAAAAAGCAAATTAAATGCATTCTGCACAGCCAGTTAGGCTGGTATGCAAGCTCAAGACATGTAGACTCAGTCTACGACCGTCTCCTGATAAAGGGTATCCCAAGAAGGATTCCCTTTTGCTACATGTCATCTGTCCCCCTTTCAAGGAAAATTCCATGGCAAGCTCCAAGCATGGAGCTGCCCTATGGAAGCAAAGATCACTTACAGGACAGGCACTTCACGCTGTTCTTGCTTTTGCTGGTGCTGTTGTGGTTTCTCAGCGCTGAATTTGTGGCTCCTTTGCAGATGAACTAACTTTGTTACAAAGTGTTTTGGGACAGTTGGGTTTGATTCCTCCTATGGCCTGTCCTTTCCTTCAGAGCCTGGAAAACAAAAACCTTCTCATTACTTTCCATCATTCAGTCCCCCGGAGTCTGTTTTAAGAGCCCTCTACACCTCTGTAGTCAGGGATTGCATCTAAAATGCCCTGACACAGCAGTTTCCAGCGTCTAAACAACTCTGCACTGCTGCTTCTTATGGGCTGAAGACATGCAGGGAAGAATAACTCACAAGAGCAAGTAAAAGCAGCACAATGAACATGATCTGGCTCAGGAAAGCCCTAAATTGAAAGGTTGTATGCAAAAGGGTATCACTTCACACCAGTCCTGCCCTTAAAAGGTTCCCCTAAGCACAGGCTGTTGTTGCTGTCAGACCGTGGAAAGTGCCAACATGGGCATGTCACATGGAGCGGTGAGCCCTGTAATGAGGCAACACATCCCCATTTGCAGGATATTGCGTTCATGCGAATTATTTATGCCCTCGGTGGGGTTATTTCCTTGGATATAGTGCTCAACTATAAAATCATTATGGTTGGAAAAGACCTTCAAGATCATCAACTCCAACCCAAAGATCTTCAGGTCCAACCGTAAACCCTGACTATAAACTTGTAAACCATAAACCAAGATGGTTCCAGCTGTCAGGGGGAACATCTGGGCTCGCCTGCCACATGCAAAGTCATAGAAACATCTAACAGTGACTGTGGAGTCCAGAACAGAGAGCAAAGCTCCAGGTGCAACCAGCTAATGTCTGCAGGAATATAGCAACTGAATAGCAACCAAAAACCAGAAGATATTTTCCAATTTATAAAATCATTAAAAAATAGAGGAAAAATCATTTTGTTTATTTCCATTTAATTTTTGGATCCAAATGGATTTCCTGTGGGTCCTTCCAGGTGGATAGAAGAGTCTCATTTTGTGGAGGAACAGCAGAGGAGAAAAACGTTTCACTGAACTGGTGCTGAGCCCTGATTCCTGCCAGGGACTGCAGTCAAGGTCTGCTGTGAGCTGACAGGCGTGTTAGACTGTCATAGGGATTCGTTAGCCAAGAATTCCTTAGCCAAGAATCCTCCTCAGAGGCCAGCACCATGGAGGAAGTCTAGATGTTTCATTACCCCTGTCTGGAGAACAAGATGCCCTGTGCATCTGCGTAATTTCTCCACACCTTTCTGCAACATGAAAAAGCACTGGATTACCCCATGAGAGATGCTTGGGGGTCTCTACAAGGCATGCCAGGCTGGTCATTGCTTTTCCTTCACTGCATGCAGTGAGTTTTCCTAACACCATCTTGGCTGCCCATCAGCAACAGGCACCACCGTCAATGCAGTCCAGCATCCCCAGCCATGGAGGAACCACAGCCTGGATCAAGTCCCAGGCTTGTTCTTCCAAGTGGTGTTGACTCCTCCACCTCAAGGAACATATAATGTACCATGCATGTTCAGTGGAAAAAACCCCCACAAAAATCCAACAACAAAATCCCCACATATACTCTAGGAAAACTAAGTGGGAAGAGTTGTCTCCACAGTTATCGTCTGCTTGTAGGAGCAATTCACTACCACCCTTTAAACCAGGGACTCTTCTGCTGATGAAAGTCACTTGGGAAAAATAAAACAAAAGACTCATGTAATCCTTACTCTAGCCCTCATGCTCAGGAGACTGTACCCTTTTACATGGCCAAGAAATTGAGCCATTAAATCTTTACTCCCAGGAAAGTAGCACAATACCCACTTGACTCCTCAGAAAATGCTTGGAGTCTTTGGCCCTTCTGCAAGGATTGGGTCCCTGAACATCACTAAGCAAATGTTTACTGAAAAAACACTAGCTATGGCTGTGGAAGGATATTTACACGTCGTTCTGTTCCTAATGTTGCTGTAGTGAGGGAAGAACATATTAAATTGGTTCTTAGGATGCGTATGACACTACAGGGAGCCGGGTATAATAAGGCAATGTGATCATAAAAACTCTCGTCTCATGCTCATAAAGGAATTTGACCCTCTCTGGAATTTGTCATTGGGGATTATAGATGGATTTTTTTTTCTTTTTTGGTTATTAAATGCTTTCAGCCAGTGGAAGCCTCTTAGTTATACTCAGAGCTAGGCAGAGCTCTTCTGGGCTGCTCTCAGCCCAGATCAGAGCAAGGAGAGATAAGGGTATATAACGCACTTCTGTTGCACACTTCCCTGTTTCCTCCCAGAACAGTTATTACTTCTCTGCAGGGTAGGTGAGAGCAGGGCAAAGGACTTTGCAAGACTTGATAGCCTTTCCATAAAAGCAGAAATAATCTCAATTATGCAGAAGGGGAAACTGAGGCATCTGTTTCCCACTACTTGCTGAGGTCAGACTGCAAGGGTCTGGCTGGAGAGTTATTTGGGCAGCTGTCTCACTGCATTGCCACCTGCTCAGCTGCAGCCCATCATCCAGGGTTGAGATTAGGTCAGCCACTGGGTCTCAGCTGACAGGTGGCAGGTCCTGCCTCCAGGGTTGCAACTTATTAAAAGGTAATTGCATTATAAATTGGATGCGTTGAACTACTGTCTGATCGCCATTCAAATCTTTGACCAGGCTGGTAAAGAATATTAATGATCTGCTCTACAATGCCCGCGAGCCTCGCTCAAGGGTTGTGTTTGCTTTTGTTTTCTGTCTTTGCTGAAGGAACAAGATCTTTCCTCCTCTTTCAGTTGTTCTATACCAGAGGTTCTAACCAGGGGTGTGAGAGATGATACCATCTCCTAGGCTGTGCGGGTTAAGAATGGGCAAGCAGAGCTAGAGAAAGGAAGAGCTCATGCAAAACAAGGCTTGTCTTCCCTCTCTGTGGCATGCAGAGAAGATGCACAGAAGTAGCCAGGGCTAAAAGACCTGAGCCAGCAACACCAGCTCCCAAGCTGATTGACTCATCTAACAAGCAGGATATGGTGGGTCTGTATGTCATGCATGCGACATAAAGACCTAGAAGGTAACAGAGCAGGTGCACATGGTACAACACAAATGAACCGTGGAACATCGACAACATCTCGCTGTTCCTAGGGCTGGAATTTAATATTTCTCTGTCTCCTGTGTGAGTGCCCAAGATGCTCCTCTTCATACCCGGACGGGACAAGTGGCATCATGGCTGGGTGCTGGACATGGTGCAGCAGCTGGTGACCTACCCCAGCGCTTGCCTGTGACTCCTCTGCAGGGTCTGGATGGTGGAGACATGGAAGTAGAGCTCAGCTAATTCTCTGTCAGTCTGTATCCCCTTGCAGCTCAAACCCATCTCCTCCCAACACCCCTGATCTACCCAAAGCAAGACAGAGCAGATGAATGTTTTCACTCCAGTGCTGTTCTCTGGAATTGATTCCACACCATCTGCTGTGGCATATGCTGCTCACACGACATACAGGCTGCAGTGATGAGCAAACAAAATTGGATCCATGGGCAGACGAGTGCCATTAATGAAACGTCACCAGGATCCTTCAGATCCCGCAGAGAGGTGAATGTGCTCAGCACTGGGGAGGGGGCTCCGTAAAACATTTTGGGGAGGTTGCCCAGACCATGTCCAAGCACATCGAAGACAGCGTATTAAAAGAGTGTACCAGAAATGCAGCACGTTGCACACAGCAGTAATAGAAAGATGGTGTTGAGCTTAAAATCTCACTTCGGTAATGACTGCAATTAGAATAGAGCTCCCATTAAAAGAAACACAATTCTGTTGTGTGCACAAGCAGAGAAGAGTAAATACTCATTACTTTATCCACTTTATCTTCTTGTACGAACGTGGGCAATCAAATGCTCCTGCTTGCTGGCAAATGAGCTAGTTTACTGTAACTCATCCCCTCTCCCTGCTCTGGATGGGAGACTGGGAATGAGCTGTGCCAGCTTCCTGGATGCCAGTTCCCCTGGCTCTGCTCCACTGTCTCTCCTTGTGGGGTACATCCCAGGTCCATTAGGTCCTTGGTTTGCTTCCTGACCCTTTGACTGGAAGAGTCTCTGTGGCCGCAGATATTTCACTTTCTCCAGCTTGCAGGAAGAGCTCAATGGCATGGAAGACCTGGGATGCTGCAGTGCCATGGTCCTTGGAGGGGACATACCTGGGGGGTACATTAGTCCCACTCTCCATGGTCCTTGGAGGGGACATACCTGGGTATGAGAAGAAGAGGATGGGACATCTTGCAGAAGAAGAGGGTACATTAATCCCACTCTTAGCAGCCTCGCAGAGTTTACTCAGGGTGAAGATCCCTGTTTATCAAACGAGAAGTGAAGGAATGCCCATGAGGACAAATCAAGTGCAACGTTGGCTGCCCAAGCCCATGCCAAGACAGGTTTCCTGGAACACAAGGAGGCGAAGGAAAATTCAGAGACGGAGGGGCAAACGAAACCCATTTAATCCCATTGTCCTTGCAGGGTTCCCACTTACCATGGAGAAGCCTGTCTACCATGCCATACGATAATGGAAAATGAGCAGCAAATCGACCCATTAACAGAGCACCCAGCTGGGTATGCTCTTTCTTAAAGCCTTCATATTGATATGTAGAACAGAGGCCACACAAGCACATGAAATGATGTTTGGTCAACTAGTTTATTATGCTGAAAAAATGCAAATTTGGCTTGACGGAAACTCTCAGTGAGCTCATTTTCTAGTCATTTGGTCAAAAGCCACTTATAGGATTTCTTTTTTTGGTTGCTTTTTCAAATTATTCTGCTGTTGAAAAGTCACAGCACTTTGATTTCAATATTTTTCTTACACAAAATGTTTGCATTTTTCCAGTGTTTTCCCATTTCAAAATTTAGCAAAGTGCAGTGGCTATTCTACAATTAAAATGAGAGGAAAAAAATCAACAAAATGAAACATTTCCTTTGAGATAGGAAAAACAATATCCTATTTATTTGCATCCCAAAATGCTTTTTTTTCCCCCCCTGCTTTG